>WBMZ01010925.1:0-136502 GCA_013400975.1 Atrichornis clamosus | reverse complement strand
CGGGCGGTGGCGGTGGGGGAGCGTGGCCGCGCGGCGCGCGGAGCCGGGAGTCGTTGGCGGCGGGCGGAGGCGGCGGCGCGCGCTCGCCATGGTGTTCTTGAAACTCCGCGAGCAGGTGGGTATTCCCGCCCTTCCCTTCTCTTCTCCTTCCCTCCCGGTGCCGCCGGGCGCGCCTCCTCCGCCGCGGTGTGCTGTGCGTGCGCGGGTGACAGGCGGCGGGCAGCGGGAGGCAGCATGGCTGCTGCCGCCGCCAGGGTCCGGGCTGAGTGGGAGGCGCCATGTGCGCCCGGTGCGGGCGCCGGTGCCCCCGCTGGGCGGGCGGGGTCCGCTCTCCCTCAGGTACCGGGCCGAACAGGTGGCCGCGGGAGCCCGTCCGCCCCTCGCCCTGCCCCGCCGGCGGGTCTCTGCCGAGCTCCCGCTCCGGAGCGGATGGGAAGCCCGGAAGGATCAGGTGGGGTGGGTCTGTGGGCTCCCCCTGGGCCATCCCTGCCCCGCGCCTCTTTTGGGAAGGAAAAGGTCTCTGGACGGGGGTATCTGCGCCTGAGGGACTTCCCGGTGTGAGGGGATCGACCTGGAGACTCCCGGCGGGAGGTGGCGAGCCCGGGAGCGAGAGATGAAGCTGGAGCTGGCGCCGCTCCCCCGGACCCGGACCCGGCCCTGGCCCTGCGCAGTTTCACGTGCCTGGGAGCCGCCTGCTCGTCCCTCCACCTTTCCCTTCCAGGCCTTTAAAATCTTTTGTTCGGCCGCCGTGCCTTTCTCCTGCCCCGGTTTTGACAAACCTTCCCCGAGCCCGCGCTCCCCTCCTGAAAGCGAAGGAGCTTCTTCGTGCCTTCAGTGGGTTGTTGCTCTTGTCGCATCACACCCTTCTTTGTCTGCCAGGCTCCTCGGTTTCCATCCCAGCTGGTAAAAAATACTTGTCTTCGCTGCTCTGTCCTTTCCTGGTGTCTCCCCTGTCCTACCTATTGTCTCCTGTGCGGTATCAGGATACAAAGGTGGGAGGGTCTGCGCTGCCAGTTTGCCGCCTGTGAAAAGATGCTTCCCAGGAATGGTGTTTTCTCCTTTTTTCATGTGTGTGAGGCCGAATTCCGTGTAAAACTCATACACCCTGCTGTGGGTCTCCTTGCCACTCTTCCTTAAAGATAACCGACTGTAACACTTGAAGACCCCACCCCCTTCCAAAAAAAAAAGCCCCGCAGAAAAAAAAAAGCCTCTAGAAACTTGGGGGTGGTTAGGCAGCTGGTATCCTGTGTGTGTTTGTTATGCTGATCAGTATCAGCCCATCCTTACCTGCGAGTCCTTTCGTTAGCTACATACACATCTATGTTTTCACGCTTAGGTTGCATGGTCCTTTGAGATTTTGTTCTGAAAAATGTTTGGCGAGATGAGGCTGGGATCTCTATGTCCTGCTGTGTTGTATGTAAACTTTATGAAGGTTCGTGTTTTTTTAGAACCTCCTCTATGAATGAGCAACAATTGTGGATCCAAAGTACACTTAGTGTCCCTCGAGTTAGGTTTCCTTTTAGGCTTCGTTGCTGTTCTTCTATGGGAGACTTTCCACAGAAATAAGCACTTCTTCATCACTTCTGTTAAATCAGCCCTTCTGTTAAAACCAAGAGCTACAACCCTTCTGCAAGTAATCTTTGTGAAATAGTTCACCAAAACTCCATTATCAATATATTAACATGGAAGTACTGTATTTCAGTACTGTATTTCAGAACTTTTTTTCTGGGAAGGATCCTGCTCTTGACAGATGCTACAGTCAAATATTGGACTGTGTGGGACCATTGGTTTGACAGAGTAATGCATGTGAGGCTTTCAGCTTCCGTTGTAATGCAGGTTGTAATGCGGAAGAAGTACAAGGTGAATTTTTTTTAAAGGCTTCCCAAATCTGTGAAGGTGAATTGATGCACTGGAATTGAAGTATTCTTTCACGTAAAAGAGGGGCTGCTAGGACGGGGGAAGGAAAGGAGTGCTGGTTTTGAAGAGTCTTTTGTAGAGGGAGTGATTTTTAGCAGCAGCTGCATTTCTGCTACTTAAGTGTCAGTTGCTTGACAAATCAGTTATTTCAAACTAAATTCTGTTAAGACTGTTTCAGAATGCCAAAAGGTCATGAGGAATCATGTTAACATGAAATGTCTCAGCTTTGGTAGTTACAGAGAATCCTTGCAGGTCAGTGATGCAGTATGCTGCAAGATGTCTTGACTTGAGGACAGGATGCTGCGCTGACTGTGGCACCACCTGCTCTTTATGAGAATCAGCCTCTGGTACGATATGGAAGTAGAGGTGTTTCTCTTCAGTAGTTAAAGAAACATGCTTCTTGTTTGCTTGAACCATATACTTTGCTTCGTAGTGTTGTGTTCAGTTAGAATAAAGTAAGTTGTCACGTGTGTTTGTAATCCTTATAGTGAGTCTGTCTTTCTTCAGTGCTGGCTGTGCTTCCCAGGGGAGTGCAGAGGCTGCTCTGTTGTTTGTACTGTTCAGTGAGTGTGAAGAAGGGAAGTGATTTGCTAGTTTCTTTCTGCAACAGATCAATAACTTTCTGAAGCAAAAGTTCTACTTAATAAAGAATTACTTTAATGTAATTATAAAGATTATTTTTCCAAATTCAACATAAACCTGTTGATTTTGTTCTTTGATAATGTAGAAGGGCTCTGCATCACTTAAACGTCAGAATTGTGCTTGGGACAGGCAGACTTAGGACATACAAGAAGCTTGGTGTTTTCTTACACTTGCTTAAGTTTGGTTTTTCAAGTTACTGCAAGCTAGTGTAAAAGCAGTGCTTGGGAACATAAAATGAGGTGAGAAATCCTGCTCTGAGGTTCTTAGTTGAGCTCAGGGGGTGAAATCCCAGTTCCGCTTGCTTGATTTAATTTACATAGTACCTGATAAACAAAACTTTGATCCTGCAGATGCTTGCTGTGTTTGTGAAGCTCAAATATTTGTTTGTCTGTGCAGGCTGATTTGACACGCTTAACCTTCAGAATAAAGGTTTTCCATGCACTGAGAAGAGTAGGCCTTTCCTTGAGTTCAACAACCAGCCAGCCAGTACATTATCTATAAATTTGTGTTACTACTTGAGCTTTATTGCTTTGCTGTCCTTTGAGGGAGAGATATATTTCAATAATTGAGGGTGTACACTGCACTTTCAGAGGTGTCTTATGTTTGCTTTCAAAGTATATTAGGTATCAGAAAACCTCATAAGCCAGGTTTGCAAAAATTGCATTTGAAGCTAAATTGAACTGTATTGAGCAAGGCTGATACCTGTAATGCTGAATAGCAAACTTTAACTCAGGTATAGAAAAGCAATCGTTCAAGTGTCAAGTTAGAAGCTGTAGATTGTTCTTGTTGCTCTTGATTTGTTGTGCAGTGTTGGACAGACATGTTTAATAACAAAGGAAGCAAATCTGCAAATTCTGAAGGTTAAACCTTCTGAAGGTAGAGATGAAAAATATGGTAAGTGTACCTTATGATTAAGATATTTGCTCTTAGGTTTGTTTGCCTTCATACTGTCTTCATATATTGGTGCTTGTATACCAGGTTCTTCTAGATGAGATGCTGCTTTAGCTACTAAAATACCACATGTGAGGAAGCCTATAAAAGCTGGTTTCTTCCTGAAGTGCTGTGGTACTCTGCTGTAAGAAACTGCACTGAAAGCCAAGTATAGGTCAAGGATCACTAATGTTTTATCAGAAAATCTTATTGGGTTTTTTTGTTTGTTTGTTTGTTTGTTTGTTTTGGGGGGGTGTGATAGAAGGGAAAGTATGGGGTGGGGAAAAAGAAGGAGTAACTTGTTTGTAGGTATCCATACTGATATGCCTTGTCTCCTGTATCAAAGTTCTCTCAACTCTGCATCGCTAACTGTGAAAAGCTAAGTGTCTTCTGGGATTTTTTTATTATTCAATCATAGTTTCTAGGTACAGTAACTGTTTCCCAGAACAGGTAAATTCTTGCTTTAAAGGGTTGTGAGTTAGTCTTTCTTACACCTAAGCAGTAATTGACAGCCTGGGTTTTTTTAGTGTGTAGGTGAAATTTGGATTACCTGACAGCCCAGGGATTCATTCCTTTTCTGTTACAAGCTTTACCTGCATATGTGCCCACAGGTCATCTTTTAGGCTCACATAAGCCTACATCTCAGCATCGTTCTGTTGAAATGTATGAAACTGACCAAAACTGGCTGATTTTTTTCTTTTGTTGTACAGTGCTGTAACTTTTTCTGGAAAAACTCATTGGATGCAGTGTCATTATATTTGGTAAAACTTAATTTTTTTCCTCTTAGTGCATCATCATTTTAATTATGTTTCCTGTTTTCTCTGAATCTTAAGTGTGTAGTAGGAAGATATCTTAGGGCTAATAATGATGGGCATTTGAAAGGATTTTGTGTGGGATTTTTCTGTAGAACTGCTAGACTGCGCTTGAGGCAATGCATTTATTTCCAAAAGATATGTGTGGTAAGGGTCTGAGTAGGAACAACTGCATGAGGATATTAGAGTGACCACTTATCTTTAAAGTCCTTGAACAGCGAGAGCACTGACTTCTTTATTGCCCATGTATATCTTTCTCTTAGCTAAGATGGATCGTGTTCAATTGGCAGTTAAACAAATGTTTGCAGTGTCATAGTGAACGCTCTGAATGCCTCTATGGTTGCTATTTTCATTACTGCCAGCGTTAGACTTCATTCTTTTAGAATTCACGCCAAGAATAAATGTCCCAACTAGTTCCTTGTTACACTAAGAGGAGGAATGGTCTCCTGTGGTGATGAAAAGGAGCTGCTGCTGTTCAATGAGGGAGGGATATGGTGGGAATGGAATTATGTGGTATTACTCTACAAATTCTGTTCAGATGTAGACTAATGAGATGTGTGTTTTATTTTTTACTTTATTGGTAGAAGTTACTTTAAAGTTACTCTTCTTTTTAAAAGCCCAAACATTTCTTTCAGGAATCTTGTAATAGTTAAGAACCACTCTTTGTACTCTTCTTTATCTTATGTTCTTCCTAAAATTTGCATCTAGTCTTTTTAGACTGTATACAAGATAATTAAATTAAGAAATTGTGTATATAACAAGACAGCTGAAGTCTTACTGTTAGTCCTCCTGCTCCCAGGCTAAGAACTTACATGTACTGAGCAGGAAAGTTTCCTTAGCTGATGGACAACTCTGAGTAACTTGAACTCCATTTATCTTGTTATGCACAGTAATTACCAGTCCTTCCATTAGAATGTGTTGAGAGAACCTGGTTCTACCACGTGTTCGTTTGGGGGGATCAGATTGCCCGATGATAACTCAGGAACTTTTGACTTGTGAACAAGCAGTTCTCCTCAGTCAAGAAAATAAACTTTTTAAAAGAAGAAGGAAAGAAAAGGTAGTGGGAAAACAAAGCAAGCCTTGATTCTGCAGTCAGATCCTTGTGGCAGATCCTGTTAACTCAGCAGCCTTCTGTGAGAATATAAAGGTCCATTCATGTAGATAGCATCAAAGGTTTCTGACCATTATTTGGAGGCAAACATCAGGGGAAAAATGAGGCAAATGTGCACTTGTTCATGAAGAAGTGACTTCCTCAGCACCCACAAAAGAAAATGGTTCCTGTAGGAAACTAGTAGCTGTTGAGAGTCTGAACTAGCAATCTGCTATCCCACATGGATTGTTACTTTCCCAAATTTCTGTAATTGTTTCCATTCACTAAAGTGGGTTGTGGAATAAGATTATTGAAATTAAGTATATTTGGTATTAGATATGTCATATCTTCCAGCTCATCTTTTATCAGCTTGTTTCTCAGTTGCCATACCTTATTTTTTCTCTAATCAGCTGGGCCATCCCAAGGTCAGACTAGTATCTGATCATTTGTTTTCTTGCTCCTGCCAACTTTTTACTTTGTTCTTACCTCTATTCCTTACTTCTATTTCTGGAAATTGAGTGGGAGACTCGTTGCCTTAGTTACAATGACTAAGTGTTTCAAAGTTATTTATAATGTTTGTGTTTAAATAACCTGTATCACAATACGAATCACAGAACCTTTCACATCAATAAAAAAATAAACAAACCACTTCATCTCTAAGTGCTGGAGCATCTTACAGTGCTGATTCTTAGGGGGTTTGTTTTAATTTCATTGTTGGGGGTGGAGGACAAGTTCTAATCTGGCATTTGAAGATTCATCTGAAATAAAGTGTCTTGGTGTTAGCCTTTGTACAGATGAGGACAGAATCTTAATATTTAAGTTCCGAAATAGCAGGGAATGTTATTCTTTCTCTTCTTAGTAATGACACTAGCACTCTCCCGAAAGGGTGGCAATATACCACTTTAACTATGTTAATTCAGTTGTGACTCGGATGTTGATGAATTATACAGCACTGACCCATTTCAGCACAGAAACCAGAGCTAAAGCAAGAGTGGTGGGACTGAGTAGGTGGGAGAGAAGGGAAAATGAGATTTGTAGCCAGATGTGTGGGTATATGGAGGTAGAGAAAGCACTAGCAGTGATATGCAAATCAGTGGGACAAAATGGTTGGTTTGTACCATCCCTGTAGATTGAGAAACTACTTGTTAGTTGAAGCACCTGACGACTTCTGTCCTAAAATAATGAGATTCTCTTTACTATGAATGGAATATAATCTGAGATTTTAATTGTATATTTCTGTACTAATGTGTGTATATGAATTGAGTGAACAGTACTATGTAAGTAGATTGTTTTTTACATGACTACAGTTTACCTATTTAGGGCAGCCTGAGCAGAGATATTTTTCTCAGTAAATTACTGAAACTGTATATAAATTTGAGAAGTGTAAAGCAGAGGCCTACCTATTCTAAAGCTTGGGGTCTGGTTAAAAAATGAAAGGAAGACAACAAAGCCACTTTGCTTAAGCTTATGTTATTAAACTTCAGAACTACATTTACAGGGATGGGGATGAAAATGTAGCTGACTCATATTAGAACTTACTGAATGCTCAGGTTTTGTAGGTAACTTTGCCTGTTTACATGAGTTAGTCTAATTCTGACTGTGTCCTAAACTGTTGTGTGTAGTCATCCTAAATGTTTAATGTTCCCATACTCTCAAACAATGAACTTCACTTAATGGTCTTTCTAATTCCAGATGATGAGCATTTGCTTATAAGTTATTCTTGGTCATTTTGCAGTCATGCAATTATACTTAAAGTTCACTCTCACTTTGTGCTGAAATCCTGTACTTGCTTCCATCTGGTACAGAGAAGAAAGCATGGTTACATCTGGTTGTTTGTTGGGGTTTTTTTGGTCAAAGTGAAGATAGAACAGTGCCTTAATGAAGGAAGAGAAGGGAGCACAAGCAAGGACAGTCTGCATGACAAAATGAAAATGAAATTATGGTACTTAAAGCATTGAGACCAAAATGAGGCTTTTTAAAGATTGTGGAATTTCTGGCAGTCATGAAGGCTCCATGTTTTGTCTCAAGATTTTGCTGTTTGTCCTCCTTTTTTATTTTATTTTGATAGCTTCATCTATGATGGTCCCCCCGACAGGGAGGAAGTTGAACCTTCCATTGGGAACCTGGCCATTGAGCAGCAGGCAGCATAAGAGACCAGGGATCTACCTAGCTCATAGCTGAGGGACCTACTTGAGTCATAGACAGATGACCTGGGGAGAGTAAAAAACATTTTCAGGAAGTTCTGTAGTTATTCATATACTAGCATAATCTATCACTAATGCATAATTAAGTCATTTAAATCCATTGCTGCAGACTGAGTTTTGTGCAGTGTTAGGGATAATTGGTATTCTCTCCTTTCCAGTCCCATCTTCAGGTGATCTGCTTCTTTTGTCAGTTGGTCATGAGAGTGGGCAGGTAATCTGTGGAAAGTCTTTCTTTTCATCCTTAGCAGTTGATGGGTGTTTCCTGCCTCAGATCTCTGTGTAGTGTCTGCTGACATTTCATTCACTAAGCAGTGTGTCCCCACAAAGTAATGTTGGTAGGTTAAAATGAAGGACATAAAACCAGAAGATGAAGAAGAACAAAATGCAAACATTATTTTTCTGGTTACATTATTACTCATTGTTTCGAATTAGTGAAATATTCCGAGTCATAGTACAAGGCTGCTTCAGAAATAGCATGTTAATGGCATTCCCTGCCACTCTCCTCCATCCCTTTATAACTGCAGAGTTTTGTTCAGTTCTTGCTGTGTTTGCTAAAACATGAGGATCGATAGAAAGAGGTCTTACGCTTAATACTGTGTTGCTGTGCAGTCCACCAAATTAGAACCCTGTATTGGTACTGCCTGATAGCTTTTATTTCCTTTCCTTCTGTCTCAGTTCCAGGAGCCATATTTTGTTTTAAAGCTCTGCTGTATCTATTGCCTTTTCTTTTTTTTAACAGTGCTCTTTCATTCCAGGGGGTAATTTTCAGTATTAAGGAGGACTTGTGAAAGAACCCTTTTCCTTCTTGTTTCTGTCACTTGCATCAGTACTGATCCTGTAGTACCCAGCTCATTATTTATTTCTTCTACTCCATAATATTGTTTGCTGATTTTTTCCATCCCCAAGCACATGGACATTTAAAGTTTATTATCTAACATTGCTTAGACCACAGAATGATAATCTATTAAAATAGAACCTTTCAAGTAAAGAATAAGTAACATTTTGTGATTTGTCCACAGACATTTCTCTATTCTACTTTTTACCATAAGTTTAGCAAATTATATTTACTGCAATCTGTGATCTAAATAATCAAGTTAATCTACTCCATAAGAAACACAGCTCAAGAGATGAGGTCTTTGAATATTTTCATGATGAGGGTAAAAAAGAAAGGTGAAGAAAGGATTTATAAAACACTAGAGGGAGAACCAGAAGGGCAGAAATGGTTAGGATATCACGGATTGTCAGCATCGGTGAATAGCAGTGCTCTCCTGATGAACTTCAAGTTTCATAGTCAAGGATCATCCAAAACCCAACAGTATCCAACTACCCTGTGGAGACATGTTTGTAATGACTTCAAGACATTGATTCCTTCTTTTACCTACTGTACCTGCTACAGAATGCCCCTTCTACAGCACAATAAGAGGACTCTCACAGCATCTGTAATGTCAAACTAACACTGTGGATAATATACAGAAGAGAATGCCTTCTGCTGTTTTGCTACACCCAGAGACATAAAAAATGTTTTTGGAACATGTATATCAAATTTGTTATCTTGGAAGGGCAAATATAGCTGCGTGCAGCCACATCTTTTATTTTTGAAAGGAGTTGGGCTCTGCACATCATGAATTTGCTTCCCTTTTTTTTTTTAAACTCTCAACATCTAGCAAGTCCTAATTGTTTAAAAAATTGAATCTTTTTCATGGTTTGCCATTTGAACAGATTAGTTGTGAAGTTTTCACACCTGAAGGTTGATTAAATTTCTGTAATACTCTGAATATGTGTTAAAATTGCTTTAGTAATCATTTAAGTACTAAACTTATTGCATATATAAGTCAAGAATAATTACTAGAAGTACCATGGATCATGCGTCTGTGCCCACAAATGTTAGAAGAATTTTGCAGAAAAATGGCCATGGCTGTTAAAAAACTGTTGATTGTATCTTTACAATTCAACCTAATTGGCCTCTGGAAGGCTCTCTTTTGCTGTTGCAATAGCTGTAGAAAATACCCTATGCGTTTAGGGTATCACACTGGTTTCCTGTCTCGACATCCAACCCCTTACATGGGGGAGCAGCGAGATAAGTTTCCTTTTATAAAGCTCTCCGCTGGAACTTACATAAGCCAGAGAAACAGTATCTGTTTGAATGACGGGAGGAATAGCAGTGCCAGCAGTGTCTGTGGAAGCTGTCACAGAAGTTCAGCTCCCCTTCCCTGGGTGCTTGCCATACTGGTATTAGCAGTGCTCTCCTCCATGTTGATTGGAGGTGTTGCAAAGTCATTTTGGAACTGTCATTCTGGAGTAAGTTCTTCAGAAAATTGGCTCTGCCTCCTGAATGACCACAAGCAGCAATAAAACTTGCAGGCCTGAAGCTTGATCTGGTGGCAGCAGTCAGCCCCAGTGTGCTGAATTCAGAGGCAGAATGAATGTGCCTGCAGAAAAGATCCCAGAAGTGTCTGCTGGAGCTCAGCCTTCCATGTTATGGCAACCAGTGTTACCTCTACTGACATACAGGTGTTTTAGACATGTCCACAAAAGCCCCTGTTTTTTTTAATATATATATATATATATATAATGACTGTAGTGCCTGCTAGTGCTTCCTTTATGATACCTGACACACCTTGTTTTTGGGAAAAGTAACCTGTAAAAGTAGGATGGATAATTGAAGAAAAGAGGAGGAATTACTGGAATGATGTCATTTGACCTCAGGGTTTCGTGACCTGCTCTCGTGTGGAGTGCAGTGACATGTAGCCTGGCTGGGAAGCACTGTGTTGTCACAGGATGCCTGTTCAGAATGCCAAGTTCTTACTTTTCACTGGCGTGGCTGCAGAAAGTGAGGTGGCAACTGCTTTGTTGTATATTTGCACTGTCTTGATTCTTTCACTAGATAAGAAACAATGAAAATGACCTGTAACAAGCAAGGTTAAATACAGACAGAAACATTAGGATATGTTTTTCTTTTTACTCTATTTTTCTTTTGAGGTTAATTAACAGCCAAAACTATGCTAATTATATGACTTGGAAGTTATCTACCTCGGTGAAGGCCAACATTTTCAGCTGACAGATAGGAGAAGGAAATATGAATACATGAACTACTGAATGCAAATATATTTCTGGTGTTGTAGGGTAGTATTGTGTGTGTGAGAAAGGGAGTACGTTGCCTGAATCAACCCCGTTCTTTAAAGATAGTGGCGTAGGTAAATTTTCATGAAAGGGGAGGAGTTCAGTAATTTTAGGATGGAGTTTAATTATGCACTTCTGCTTGGGTTATTTGTTTTTTTTTTCATTTGCAAGGTTTCTAACAATAGTGATTGAAACTCACTGGCTTCTAATCACCTGCCTAAGGCCATGGCTTGATATTAGGTGGTAGCTGAGCTTAAGCAGTCTCTCATTCTTTTCTTCTGCAAAGTGGTGAAAAGGGAAGGGAGAGGCAAATTATTTAGGTTAGTATAGGACTGTGAAATTGTTCCTTGAAAGTTTTCCTAAGTAGGAAGTAGAAAGTTTTGAATCAGATAAACTTACTCTAATGTCGTCCTATGTGTCAGAAGTCCTGTAATCACAGATGATGTGTCTTGTGTGAGTGTCCTTTGGTTTGAGGGCTGGAGGTGAGTGTAGAAACTTGAGTGTGGTCTGCCTTGGAACTTTCTCTCTGAGAAAGTAGCTTTAGTTACAGTAACGGCTGTTGGTCTGAAATTTCTTAGAATGTATTTTGAAACTGAGCAACATGCTTCATTTTCTTGTCTGGTTCCTGATTGTTCTGGGATTTGAGTGTGTTTGTGAATTCCTCTTCAATTGTGCAAGAACGTTGGGTCTTAAGAAGTCAGCTTTTATTTGTAACACACCATGTTGACTTACACTGAAAATTCTGGAAGAATAAAAGTTCCTCTGTAACATGCTTGTTTACCACATGCCCTGCCCTGCCTTGCAGGATCCTCAGCGTTTTTCTATGTCCCATATGACAACAGTGTGTCAGTTTTCCTGCAGCATTTTGAAGTTGCTTTTCCCCCTCTTAGGCTGATCACATGCTCTACTAAGTTTTACAACTGGAGCTCTGAAAATGACACCAAAAAGATTTTCTCTCACCTTCCATCTCTTCTCAAGAGGTTACAGTGAAAGTATAAGACCACATCTGTGCAGTCCAGTTACCTGAAAAGCATATGCCAAAAGTAATCTGAACTTGCTGCAGCCTTCTTCCTCATAAAACATGTACGGATAGAAGGCCTTTCCACATTTGTGCTTCTTGTGTGTGCAGCTTTAATTCTTGGACACCATCCAACGATGGCTTGGAGTCATGCCTGTTGTGACTAGTGATCCCTCTATCTCCCTGCACAGAGATATATGCTTGGGGTAGGGAAATATCTAATAAGAAAACATGTTCGTAGAAAATGCTTCAGTTGAAATAAACTCTACAAGTAGTAATTAATGAAGTATGTCAGTCTAAGACTAAACTGCAGTCTTCTGTAATAGAAGAAAAATTTTCATCTCAGCTCAATAGGAAATGGAAACAAAAAATAGTAGTTAAACTTAATGTTTTATATTCCACATATCACCTAGTATAGTTGTATGGATACCACAACATAACCACATTGGTTGAGCAAATATTTTTATCAGCAACTGGAGAAGATAACATTTTGAATTGCCATTAATGAAAACCTTATCAAGGTGGACTGTTCCTTACTTTATTCTGTTTCTCAGTTTGATTGTGCTGCAAAACAGTTTAATTCGGTGGGTTATGGATGAGACCATTCATCTGACTGGTTTAATTTACTGGAATAAACAATGATGAAACTACAAGGCTTCATTTAAAAAATCCCAAATTTGGCATGTCTTTTGACTGTGAGAATGCACTGGGAATAATTACCTTGGCAAATAAGGGTGTAATAAAATCATACTTAACAGCCTCCAAACTTGCCTACATATCACCTGTATGTTTGTGAGGACTCGGGTTATAGCCTCTACTTCATGGTGGTTCTTGAAGCTGCTCATTGGCACCTTTTTTTTTTTTTTTAATTTTAGCCTAAAAATCTTAGGCAGTCATTCAGGGGCTGCTTTCTGAGTAGGTCAGCTGTCTCTGCTGTGGGCTGGAGGATGGTATTATGCTACCTCTAGTAGGTGTCAAAACCCACATGGGTGACATAAAAATGTAAAACATAAACAAATGAAGACTGGAATGGGAGAGGGAACCGGGGGAAAGAATGAGAATGACAAACATTAAATAAAGAAGTATTAATAAGTGTTAATAAGTAACATAGTTTGATACTTAAGAAACCTACCTGAGTATCAGATTATGGATTTTCTTTGTAAGAGGACAGAATATGAGAGGATAGCAGAATCTTCTTTGCTATGCTAAAATAAATCAAGTTATTAAAAGTATGCATAGTTTTGAGAATACCTATATTATGTAGCTATTAGTGTTTAAAAATCAATGTTGCAAATTAAATGACTTTTCTGGCAATTTTCTCGCTTTTCTGTACTTTATGTTCCTGGTTTTATAGGAGATACAGAGAACTTTTTGTTGTGCTTCTGTTGTATTATGTTGTACAAAGGTTCTCAGTGATAAGACTAGACAAAAGGTTAATCTATTTTCAGTGTGGTTTATTGGCATGGATTGTGGGAACTTTGAGGGAATGTTCGAGCTCGAGTACGTAGAGAACTGGACAGGGAAATTTTTGATTCTAGAATTGCATTAGGAAAAGAGATGAATGTAACTTGTTAAGATTTAAGTATAGCATCTACTTGCATTCAAAGAATTATAAAAAATAACGCTTAAGTAGTATGTATTTATTGCCAGAGGATTGAATTCAAACTGCCTCATGAACGGAAGTCATGAGCTAAGCTCTTGGAACGAGTTTGTGAAAGTTCACTGTTTGAAAGCGGCATTAGACAGTAGCCTCTTCTGGAACAAATGGTATTTTCTTTACAATCACTCCTCTTAATTGGTCTGTTCAGTGTTGAAAACCAGAAGAAGCTGGGAAAAAGAAAAACTTCTCTTATGAAGTAAAGTCTGACAGAACTGTGCTAATCCTAAAATTTTGACAGACTTTGTGGCCAACCCCAAGTCATTGATTCAGCTCATTAACTGTCATTGTATGAAGGAAATACTATGGACTATTTAACTCGAGACATTTTTGGAAGATTTTAATTAGTGGCACATGTAATTAAAGCAACTTAAAATATTTTTTTATTTTCTCTCTTTGTTAATTGCTCTGATAAAATCATAAATTAAAAAGTAAAGTGAAAGTAATAAAAGTAAAGTAATTAGTGCATTAAAGTAATAAAAGTGGAGTAATTAACATACTGTAAATGTTGTCATGTGCTATTTAAATGCATCCAAAAGGCAAAAATAGAACCCAGAATAATTCACTTTGGTTTGCCTGGGTCTGCACTTCTTCTAAACACAGGTAGAGATTAGTTTAAAAAGCGTTAGTAAAGCAATTTCTCTGTTCTGAAGAGTATTACACCTGGTGAGGCTTATTTAGTGGTAGCTTGCATGTCTTTTCCCTGTGGAGGGATTTAGGCAGTCTAGGACTGATAAAGAGAAATTGCTGCAACACTGTTTTACTGTTATGGAGACATGCTGCAATATTCCTTTTATAGGGTGTTTCTTTTGTGTCTGGTTTTGTTTGTGCTGGATTGCACCCAGTTTAGTGTGCATCACTTTGCTATTCTGCTTGGAAGGTTGTCTTCACATCAGTAGGGTTGGAAGGCACCTCTGAAGATCACCAGGCCAACCCCCACCCAAGGCAGGGTCACCTAAAGCAGGTGACACAGGAACACACTCAGGTGGGTTTTAAATGTCTCCAGAGAGGGAGATTCCACGACCTCCCTGGGCAGCCTGTTCTAGTGCTCTCCACCCTCAATGTAAAGAAGTCCTTCTTGTGTTGGGGTGAAGCTTCTTGTGTTTTAGTTTATGGCCATTGCTCCTCATTGGTCCTGTCGCTGGGCACCACTGAAGAGAGTCTGGCACCATCCTCTTGGCACCTGCCTTTGAGATGTTTATATGCATTGATGAGATCCCCCTTAGTCTTCTCTTTTCTAACCTAAACAGGCCCAGCAACCACAGTCTCTCCTCGTAAGAGGAGATGTCTTCTCACAATCTTTTCCCATCTGGCCCCTATCTTACCCATGAAGAAGTGAAAAATTTAAAATTTTTTCATGTGGCACAATTTTTCTTGGGTTACTGTCTGTCAAGAAAAATCTGACTTGTTTTATTTATTTTTAAGAGCACTGCACTTAGATACATGGAGGTAGCCAAATGTACTTTGGAAGTGAATTCTGTTTAGTCTGTGTAATGGCACTTTAACTGTAACTGAGCAAGGTCTTAGTTTGGTTTAAGTGATCTATTTTAGATTGAAAGCATTACTATGTTGGGATTAATTTTCCTGGGAATGTGTGTGTCCCCTGTACAAATGGACTTATCTGTAACAGTTAACCTGTCTTTTTCTCATCCCTTTGAGTGTTCCACTGTCAGTGAAATGTCATAACTTTTTTTTTTAATTTTTACTTTTTTTTTTTCTGTAATGACCACATCCTGCTGAACTTTAAAATTGTGCTCTTATGTACAGCAGTCCTCAGATCAGGTAGGGAAGATACTGACTGCTGGCAGTCAGAGGCATCCAATTTTCTTCCCTTTGCAGGCTGTATTGATGTAATGGAATCTGTAGTGGCACTTGTGCATGGCAGGTAAGAATGCTAGTTCTTGTGCGTTTATATGGAAGTGGCAGTCATAATATAAGCTTTAAGCAATTGCCAGAGTGCACATAAAGGAGATGTTTGACTGTGTATCCTGTCCAAGCAACTGGGTTCTTCTGTGAAGGAAGAAAGTTCTTAGTGTGTGGTAGTACCCTGTGTGTTTCCCATGGAATTACACTGAACTGGAAAATGGAATTAATGGTTTTCACTCAAATATTTGACCTATCATTGACTGATATGGTCCTCTTGTAAGATGAAGTGCTGCTACATCCATATGTGAAAATGTCTCGCTGAGTTTGCTGGCTAGTTCTCTTTTAGTGTTTGCATTTTGGGAAAATAAAAGCTATGTATTAAACTGTGTTAAATGCTGGTGTGACCACACCTATGTGGAATGCCTCTGTTCCAAGTGACTTCTGGCTCTTCTCCTGTCCCATCTTAAAGACATGTTTTTGTCCTTTAACAGTAGCCTCAAGGCTGATAAGACAACGAAAACCAAGGTGCACTAGTGTGTGTGGGAAATTGCAGACTTTTAAACATATTCAAAAAGTTGCTTATTCCATATATTTTGCTGTGCTTTCTAATCTTTTTTTCTTAAAAGGTGTCATCAATAGGATTAAGAAGACAACTGCTAGTTGCTTTGCTGGCCCTGGGAATAGAGAAATGACCGCATGCATTGTTATTCCCTATGTATTATGGCATTTCCTCATTAAAGATCTGGTGAGGCCATTTGGATGTACTTCTATTTTTGCTTTCAAAAATTTATCTAAAAATATTATTTTAAAAGGTATTGCTTTCCTTTCAGGGAGGGAGAAACAACTCCAAGGAAGTTTTTACCTAGGATGATTTGTTCCTGTTAGTGCATGAGCTATTTCCAGTAGACATTCTTTTTCATGCCTGTCACTTAATTCTGCAAATGCATACTTTTTTGTTTGAAATAGTATTTATGTTTTATCATTCTCTCTGATGGATGTGTAGGTTTGCAGTATTTTCTAAAATGCTCCTAACCCTTCTTCCTGTTTTTCCTACCCTCATATTACATAGAGTGGAAATATTAAAATGCAAATACATGAAAATTAAATAGTAATGATGAAAACCCATGAATTAAGAAACAATTTCTTAAAGGTGGTGTGCTGGTAAAAGATTTCCTCACAAACTGCCATGTTGCTATCCTGTAAATTCTACTGATCAACTCTAATCTTCATGCCTTGGTAGATACCTGAAGTATGCAATGTTTTCCCCTCTATCCAATATCCATTTTTAACTGTTGTCTTCCCACAGATGTTCTGAAATACATCACAACTGTGTGTCAGAAAGTCTCTGTTCCACAGTCATAATCTGAGGGGTTTAAACCCTTCAGTCTTCTTCTGTGTTTTGAGCACTGAGGTTTCTGTGAAGCCAGACTGCAGACTTTGAGAGGTAACCTGCTATGGACAAACGTAGACTCAGAAAGCCCTGACCATATGTTTTCTTCTGATTTTAATGTCTGTAGACATCACGTCTTGATTTGTATTTCACTTTGAATGTGGCAGGCATCTGTTCGGATTGGAAAGGTTTACTCTTTTCTGGTCTTATGTACAGTGTTTTTGATGCGTAGCTGTAGGTTCTAAATAAGTCTGTCCTGGTTGTGAACTTTCTTAATGGGTTGATGTATGTATCAACTGCTGTGACTCATAGCACACTACCTTACTTTTATCCAGATAATTACCTTGCTAAAAGATGTGTGAAATGTTAAGATTTCTTCCCTCAATTTAAGGAGCAATGCTATTGTCTGCAATGTAATCTGTTCTTTTAATGTTACATTTGATCAGAATTCATCTTCTGCTTGCTTTGCTTTCTTCCCAAATTTTAAAATGGAAATTACCTCTGAAGTGTTTAAAGAATTATAAAAGTGAAACTGAAGACCAAAAAAGGGGCATCTGAGCTGCAGTAGTTTGTTTATGGGTTTTTAAAAGGTGTGTCGTTTCCAAGTCTATAATAAGAATTTTCAATGTTGATATGGCTTTTTTTATATGTAGTAATTGTTTGAAATTATACATGTGCACACACTGAAATAACATGTAGGTAAAGGTTTCTGGAATTGCTAGAGGATTTTACTCCTCTTCTGCTTTGATCATTTTTCATTTCTAACAGTGGTGTGAACATCAGAGGATCAACACGTGTTTTCAGTTATGTCATTTGGGATGCTTCATAGGTTCACGAGTCTCCCGTCTTGTCAGTTCATTATTTCACCTCTTGTTTTATGCCAGAGAACTGTTCAAGCTCAAAGCTTTTATCTGAATAGCAAATCATTGAGTAGGATTCAGTGTGCTATTAAATGTGGTTTTTAATTTACTTTTATTTTAAAATGGTCGAATACTTTTGTTATGATCTTTGACAGTTCTGCTGATTCATAATGAAACAGCTTAAATTACTACTTTGTTTGCCTGTGAAGCTCCTCTGAGTGGTAGTCTTTGGTAAATGGTAGTCACTGAGGATATGGTATGGCATAGCAGCCTGCTACCCTCTTATGTCCTCTCCTCCCCTCAACTCAGCTTGGCTCACAGCTGGATGTATATGTTAATGGTATTGATTTTATGCTAGTGTACCTACTTGTGAACTGTGATTATTGGGGACAGACATGCTTGTGAATATCTGCTGCTGCTAAACCCACTGGGAATTGTAAATGCTGTTAATATAACCTACAGAATGCTCTGAAATAATATGCCTGATTTTAACAACAAAAAAAATTAGAGGATTAAGTAAATAAACCAACATAAGTGCATCAGTGGTCCTTTTATTTTTTTAAGATCGTAAACAGTTTTCTCATGTAATTAAAAAATGAAGGCATGAAAACTAGGAGAAAGTGACATACTGTTTAAAATTAATTGTATATTTAATGCTCCTCAAAACTTGGTGTGAATATAAACAAAACATCACACGGATTTTGGAACAACAGAGGGATGTCTGTCCTTCCAGCCCCTGAGATATGTAGGAATATCTTTGGAAGACCTTGTTTGCCTTCCTGTCAGTACTCTAGTTTAAATGTAACCATCATAAATAAACTCTGTGTTTGTGCTACATTGAAATGATCTTTAGCATCACATGGTACTACCAATTCTCATCCGGTGTAAGAGATGGAGGGTTTGGTGCTACATTTGTTAAGTTACATATCCTGAGGTCCAAAGTAAAGCTCAGTTTTCTATTTTAAAATATATTGCTTTTATTACAACTAAAATAATGTTGATAAGCTCAGCCTTGCACATAGTTTGACTTTCTAAAAGAAAACTGAAGAAACCTGAACTTGACACGTTTTTCCAGAATTAGTAATTTGTTTCATGAAAAGCCTTGGTTATGACTTCCATGAATTTGGGTCCCCCACCCACACAGCTGTTTTGGGAATAGCAGCTTTCTGTGGCACATTTCTCCAGACGCTGGTGATGGCTTTGTCCACCCTTGCTCAGATACTGCCACAAGTCATCTTTTTGGATGAGACTTCCCCCACCTTTGCTGGGATTAGTCTCACGCTATGTCTTTGTGAGGTCCTTGTTTCTTCCAGCGTGGTTATTGCTTTTACCCTGCTCAGCACAACTTGGTTCAGAGGGCTGCTTGCCAGTGTTGATTCTGTTGTTTTCGTGTTGGTTTTTTTCTTAGTCAATGCATTTTGTCTTGTCTCTGTAACAAATGGTTATCTTAAATAGCTTCTCTCTGAATTATTGATGTTCCACAATGACTTCTTGCTCCAGTCTATTTATACTTCGAGCATCTCTGCGTTATTCTGTGAGATAGAAATATTCATGTTAAATACAACATTAATCAGCCTCTGCAGTATTGTTATATGTGAGTTTGTAGGTATCTCTGGAGTACTATAGATTTCTATGTAGAATTCTACAAATAATTATAAATTCAGAGAATAAGGTGTTCAGAGTCTGTTACTGTAGGTAGTTCTTGTTTTAACTGCTAAGTCTTCCTCTATTTCCCAGCTTAAATGCTTCCATAACGTTAAGAGCGGAGCGTCATATTGCTTTGTGTTCTCCCTGCTATCCTGCCAGACTATCCTTTGAATGCGAGTACAGATGGTATGACTCATTTACACTTGTCCTAGGCAGGCGACGTACTTAACACCGAGTGTGTGCCTCCAGCTTTTGATTCCTGTGAAAAAGAGTGTTTCCTTTTCCCCGCCCCAACTAGAATTATTTTGCTATGATTCAATCAGATTTTAGTTCACCTTCCTTTTAAAATTAGAGAAGCAGTCTCCTTTTTTTTTTTTCCCTGACTAAATTGCAATTTACACTATTTTTAAAAGATGCCAGACCTCTGCTGATTTTGTGGAGGCTACTTTTAAATAGGAAAAATGATTACCTAAGGAAATGGCTCCCATCATGTAGATGTAGAAAATACCCTGAGGTACAGTAGACTTACTCTGCGACCTTTTTCAGTAGCTCTGGAATATAGGTAACTACGTTTTCCTAGTGTGTTAGGAAGTTAGTGTGTTCTGCAGGTTGGGACACGGGTAAATGGGCAAACATTTTCCTTTCTGAAACAGACTGGTTCTACCAGAGCTTCATTGTTGACTAGACCTTATCTGGTAGTCTTGAATATGCCGAAAAATGGTTTAACTTCCCTCTTTAGGAGCAGGGATAGAAGAGGAGTCTTAGAAACTTGTGTTTGGTGGTGGTGATGGAATGTTATTTCTTTTTTAGTAGAATCATTCACCCTGCTTTTCTCCATGCCTTAGCTGAAGATCTGGTGTTACAGGTAATATTGAGGAGCATGCCGTGTGTTGAAGGCACACTTGGCACTGAACAGCACCAAAGTGGAACTGAGTATGGGATAAAGTACAGACTTACATACAGTCATGTGCCTTATTTGCTTAGTTTGTCCCTTTTCATTTCAGTCAGACCCAAAATCTAGCTTCATGTTGCGATACAGAATGCTTTTTTTTACTTTTGAAGGCAGTAAGTTTACTGAGGAAAAGGATCAGGAGCACATTTTTCCTAACTTTTATTTAATATTAGTTATTTAAATGGGCAAAACTTGGAAGTTGTCTTTCATTGTCCCATGGCTATGTCTGTTTACATATAAAAATAATATAGCTGCTCTATTTTTCAACAAGAATTCCCTTGTTTTTTTGCAGCTGTTTCCCATATATGCTGTTTCTCAACAAAAATTTGGAGGACCAGCCCTCTCTTTAACCTATGTAGGTGTTCGTAATCGCAGCAGAGCTGCATGTCTGCTTCCACCTGGAAGCTGAATGCTCTTGTTTAAGGCTGGTACTCCCTCTGATGGCAAACTACTGCGCTTCTCTTGCCTGCTGTGTTCGCTTTCATCTCTGCCCCTTGGTCTCCATTTTATCTTCTTACTGCGATGCTGGATTAGACTAAGTTGTTTCGTGTGTGTCCCACTGAAAGTGCAGTTTAATAAAGCTGATAAAATTGAAGAGCCTACCAGACTGCATGTATACTAGACAGAAGTAAGATATTTGGTTGGGTAGGGGGAAAGGAGGGAAAGCTTATCTTCTCTACTTGAATTTATTTAATACTTTTAACAGTTACAGTTGCTCTTCTGTGATACAAGTCACACATACTTCCTAATGCTTGGCTTAAATTAATGACTTAATCTCCCTAAATCTTGAATAAGAGTACTTTGCTCTTTTAAACTCAAATTCTTTGCTCCAGAAGTCAATTACTTGGATAATACCATCTTATGTTTGGTACAAAAAATATAATACTATAAAGACTATATTAGTTGCTTTTGAATGGGATCATTATTAAAAAACAACGGTGTCTAAAATCTGGTAGTTATACTAATGAAGATCTAATATATAGAAAACAGAACTGTCATTGCAATTTGTGTGTTAATGGTGTGATAGCATATGGTAAGCGTTCATTACTCTTTGGTAAGTTTGGCATGCAGATTAAAAATAGTGCAAAATAAAGCTGTTTATCATGTGGTTCCAGAAATAAGACATTGTATTGTTTGTATGTCTTTGTACATCTCTGTAGAAGACTAGTTTGAGAGAAAAGGTAGCGATCCTATTACCCCTGTGATAAATGAGCCTTTGCTACAACATTACCCAGAGAAGAAGGAAACCAGCAGATCTTTGTGTTCTAGTTGCAACTCCTTCCTGCTTCAGTAGTAGTAGTTTTAAACATTTCTTGAAAGTGTTTGCTAAATTATTTAACTATTATTAAATATTACTAATTTAATTAAATCTAAGCTTTGCTTAACATCAATTATTTAAATGGGTAAAGACTATCAGTTCTCATTCATTGTCACTGACTCCAATAGCACTATTGGGTACTTACTGCACGTGGTGTTGCCTTTCATGTGTGATGCTGGTAAGAGTTTCAGGTGGTGGAAGAAATGTGGCACTGTAATGAGTTTTCTGGTGTGTTGACAGGCCTTTTCTGATGACATAAAATCCAAATTGATGGTGCATCTGACTCAGAGTCCCCTCTTTAGTTCAGTTGGTAAGAACTGTTGGGACATCAGGCTTTCAAGTATTGCTTCTGTTTGCTTGCTCACCCTTGCACCTGTTTGGGAATACTGTTTAGCGTGTTTCTGGGAATTTTGTTGGAGGTAGGTAAACCTCTAAACATGGGAGAAAGACTGAAGTAGAACTCCTTTGGTTTTGAGCCTTTAATATCTCCTTGAATGTGAAGTCAGTAGTCTTAAAAATGTAGATGCATACCTTAAATTTGTGAAGTAACTAGAACCTTCTAGGAATTCTGGCACTATAGGAGTGATGTTAAAGGCACATGTGCTAGAAAGAAATTTTGTGGTCTTGCTCAAGATTTTTGGTTGTCTTTGGTGTGCTGCCACCAAGTGACAAAACTTGATATTGCTGCTCATGTTTTTTGGATTGGTTTTTTTTTTAGAGCAATTTCCACTGATCACTCTGTTTTCTTTTTTCTTTCAAACTGAAAAGGCTAAAATATTACTTTGCACTCCTGGTACATTCGTATACAATATTCCAAATTATTATTCAGAGTAAAATATCTGCTTGGAAAGTCTGACTGAAAATTTCTTGGATAAAAGAATCACCTAAACTAAGCTTTTTTTTCTTTCATCGTTCTGCTGTTCAATGTAGGTATTCTGGATTCTGTAAATTTTTGTGTAGTCTCCTTCACTGGAGATATTCAAGATCCTTCTGGATGCAGTGCTGTGCCCTGTGCTGTAGGATGGTCCTGCTTGAGCAGAGAGGTTGGACCAGATCACCCATTGTGGTCCTTTTCAACCTCACCCATCCTGTGATTCTGTGATTGGAAATAATCTTCAATCCCAAACAATACAATGTAAGCACACATCTGTACATAAACATCAAGTATAAAAATGCTGAGATCTAAAACCTATTGAAATATATTACAGAAGCAATGTTTGAATCCTACATTTAGACATTTCAGGGTATCTTTTGATGAACAATCATATAAAAACAGTCAGTATATTAAGCAAATACTCAAAGTGCTCAAAATACTTAATTGTGCTAATCTATGCAAAAGTTGCTTGGTGAAATGATGGATATCAGTGTGTACAAGGGGAGAGTGTTGCAGGTGGAGCAGGGTGGTCATGGGGTGCTGAGGATGACCTCACATCTGTGCAGCTCACACATCTGAGGTGTGCTGTGTACGCAACCTTCTGCTGGGCACTGTGTGTGTACAGAAATTATGGGAGTGTGCAGAAATTAGAGAAAAAATGATACATTGCCATTGTAATTTATACTGTTTTTCTTTGGTTCTTACAGACTTGAACTCTATAAAAATTGCTTAGTAGGGAAATTATATTTTCTTTTTAAGAACATTAAAACAGTTAAGACTTCGGTTACAGCATTATTTGGGAATATGGTTAAAGGGCTGATTTGTAGATGAGACCAGTAGCCACGGTACATCTGCACAGATTAGCAAACTTATTTTAGATGCTGTTTAAAAAGACAGTAGCTTCAAGCCCTTGTTAGAAATGATAGTCTCCCTTCTTATCCCTCCCTTGGGAGTTTCCCTGTTGTTCTCTTGCACTGGTGTTCAGCTGATTTCATAGTAGGCCCAAACAGGGCTGAATTAGCAAAAACCAGTTTTAGCTTTCAGCTTATGGGACAGTAAGGTAAATGCAGTGGCAGCACAAAGAGAACACTGGGGACATATAACTACAGCCGTAGTCCCTCTTTGTCTTTGGCTCTGCTGGGGCTGAATATGTTGCGTGCTACTCTGCCCAATTTGGAAAGGTGGCTGAGGATTGTTTTTTGACCTGAATAATTAATTTATAATTAAGATTCATCTAAACAATGTTGTGATCATACAGTTATTTTGGATGGTTCCTTACCTGCTTGCCACAGCTGTTACCTTTCAATTTATATTCTATATGCCTTCTTAACTATGAAAGCTGAATCTTTTGAGATTTGCTCCCCACTCTCCCCTTTTCCCCCTCCCCAGGTGGAAGGAAGGGAGGCATCCATGAAAGCTAGGCTTTCTTTGTAAATATTACACATAATAGAAGGAGGGGAAAATAGTGATTAATTTGTTTTGGTCCACAGGAAGGAAATCCGTCAGTAAAACCTAATATCAATAAAGACTAAAACTATTTATATAAATACATTGACGCTTCCAGACATCTCCTCTCCGGCACAGGAAATGTCACGTGTTGCTGACTACACTGCCAGTTCTGTCTCAAGAAGTATTGGCCTATCAATATGCCAGTTGTGCTTCTTATTTTGCAAAAGAAAAAATTAATAATTACCCAAGGTATGGTTTTTTGTTTGCCTCAGTAAACTATTGCAACGTTTTAGCATACTTAAAACGTTTACTTCTGAGGTGACAGTAGTCATTCCTATAAAATATATCTAGCATGTGATATATTAGGTCATATTTAGACCTAGTGAAATTAAGTTCTGAAATCTTTTTTCTGTAAATTAGGAGTTAATTTTGCCTGTGGCCATTTCAACTCCAGTGTAAACGTTCCTGCCTCATGCTGCGTACAGGCTACTACAGTCACATGGCATTTTTCAGGGTAAGACGCTTCTGTATAATTTCATTAAATGCTCTGTTTTCTGTTGTGTATTTCCTTGTTTTCCTAATGTTCTTCAAGTGCTTGTGTTACTTACTAAAATAGCAAAATAAGTAAATTTAATGAAATCTGATGTGGGTTATATGACATAAGTTTCACTGGTTCCCCTTACAGAACTCATCTTTAAAGGAAATATCCAAAGTGTTCAGAGATCTTGGGGAACTGATATTGTGGATAGACTTCTTAATTAAAAATTACTTATGCCCCTAACTTACAAAGAAGTAGGGATGTGTAATTAAGCAGTGTCTTTATTCTGTTAAAGGTAAATATATCAGAGTTGCATGTTACCTTAATTCTGCCATTTTCCAACTTGGTTTGATCCCGGTGGGCAGCTCAGCCCCCTGCAGCCACTTGCTCACTGTTCACCAGTGGGATGGGGGAGAGAATCAGAAATGTAAACATGAGAAAAGTTGTGAGTTGAGTTAAAGACAGTTTAATAGGGAAAGCAAAAACTGTGCATGCAAGCAAAGCAAAACAGGGAATTAATTCACCACTTCCTATGGGCAGGCAGGTGTTCAGCCATCTCCAGGAGAGCAGGGCCCCATCACACATAACAGTGACTTGGGAAGACAGATGCCATCACTCCAAACCCTCTTCTCTTTGTCCTCCTTCCCTCAGCTTTATATGCTGAGTGTGATGCCATATGGTATGGGATATCTCTCGGGGCAGTTGGGGTCAGCTGTCCCAGTTCTGCCCCTTCCACCTTTCAGATCACCAGCCTGCTCACTGGTGGGGCATTGTGAGAAGCAGAAAATGCCTTGGTGCTGTGCAAGCCCAGCTCAGCAATAACTAAAACAACCTTGTGTTAATAAAATCGTTTTCATCACAAATCCAAAACACAGTCCCATTACAGCTGCTGTGAAGAAAATAAACCTCAGTCCCAGCCAATACCAGTACACTCAGTACCCTGAGCAAGTGTTTTGTAGGCAATGTTTCTGTCCCTTGTGTGTTTGGACAAAGATAATTACTGTAACTATCTATTTTGGCATGTAAATATAATGGATAAGCAGAAAGAGGTGAAACTTGTCAAGATGTGATGCCTGTAATTGAACTTTGATAGCATGAAAACAAGCAAACTGTATGAGGTCATCTGGGTTTTGGCAGCGCTTTTTTTGTTAACTATTCATTTTTACAGTGTCTGGATTGTAGAAGGCCATGAGAAAAATTGGTTTAGGTCTTGAGTTGATACAGCAGGTCATTGGTGATGGAAGTCTTGAAGAGAACACTTAAGTAGACTTCCATTACTGCTTTAGTGTGGTTGGTGTGTTTTAGCTTTGTACCTGAAGTTGCATTCACTGTCATTTCTTACATGTTGGGATTTTACTGCCTCTGATTCTGAACTCTGTTTTATATGTCCCAGTTTCAAGACTAAACATCATTGTTTCGTTTGAAATGACAGATTTTTTTCTTTTTTAGCTGAAGCTTGTTTTCCTGTTTAACCATGACAGTGATTCTTGACTGGTCTATTGCCTTCTAGTTTAGACTAGTTCAGCTACTGCCTTTCTTCCTCCTAGCCTGGGAAAATAGATCAAGATTCTTTACACTTAAAAGCAGTTCTGAAATTGCAAAAAGAGCATTAGTGTCAAGCTTTCCCCTCAGGCTAGAATCTCCCTAGGAGAGATTATCCTATGCTACTATTGCCAAGGTAGCATCTGTGGATTCTCGGAAAAAAATAGTCCCTATTGACAAAAGTCTACATTAGAGTTGGCTTGCGTAACTGCTTTAGTGGTATAAAGCCATTGTTCTTCCCAACTTGCACAGGTTTTCTGTAATTTTTTTTGGTATAGGCCTCAACCAAAGAAGTAGTTGCTTTGCTCTAGATGGGGGGCAAAACATTTTTAAGCTATTACACTCTTTTTCGTTGATTCCTCTTGGTCAGCTGAAACACTTATACAGGGAAAAATACATAAATCTGGCATAGGGAAAAAAATCATAAGAGGTTAGAGAAGATGTAAATTTCATCTTGTCTTTTGAGGAAGAACTGGTTATATGTAGACTTTTCTGGGTTTTGGTAAAGTGTTAGTGTTTTTAATGCTTGACTTCAAAAGTAAATTTACCTGAGAAGCTAATGTACATAATTTCAGACTATTCCTGCTGAATAAAATCTGAAAAGGGCAGTTTTGGTCAACAGCCTGCATGTTCACAAGTTCTAATTAATTTATTTGTTTTAACTGTGCTGGTTCTGTATTGAAGTGTAGACCACTACTTTGAAAGAAGTAGCACCTGCATGTTTTATTTCTGTGTTGCTACCACTAGGTTAGAGAATTGCAGACTGTTCTCACTCGGCATGGTCTTACCCTGTTCTTCACACCTCCATAGTGCAGACTGTGACATAGAATCAAACAGCAGTAATACTTCTTGCCAATAACAAAAAGATGCGTTGCTTATGTTATTTCTGTTTGAAAGCACCAGATTCTGGGAGCAGTAACAATGATATTAGGACAGTTTTTGTAGAACTTTGCATCCTAAAAGTTCATGATAGTCTGATAGATTTCTGAGCAGAGGAACTGTTGCTGAGTGTAAGAGGAAGTAGTTCTAGTACTTCTCTCCAGTCAACAACTTCCTCGGACTGGGTGAGGAAGATTGTCATGAAATGGTAGTTTCAGTTGCTGGAAGTTTTTGCTTTAATGGTGTGGGACATGGACCTTGCTTGATTCATTAAGACCATTCATGCTTGTACTGTAATCCTTCTTTCTCCATGCATTTCCACCCTCAAAACATGTGACTTTCAAAATCAAAAACTGTGATATGTCCTGGAGTTCCATATGGACAAGTCTGTTTATAAAATTGAAGAAAGTGATAGCCGTTTGTTTCTCAGAGCACACCCAGAACTGATCTCACACGGTCGGGAACCTGGATAGCCTGGCAGTCCATGCCTTCAGCAAGTGGCATAATTCTGGCCCTGTCCATACAGAGCCTAGGTTTGGCTGCTGGGGGCTCCCCAGTTGGGGTGCATTGGAGACCATCTCCCTCGTGAATGATGTTCAGCAAGACCCTTCAGTCGCAGAGCTTAACAGTGTCTTTGGTTGGTAAGTGTTGCTTGCGGGCATTCCTGACTATACTTGCAGCATTTGCAGCAAAATTGTTAAAACTGATAGTGTTTGATTAAAGACCTCCTATGCAAGATGCATTCCTGTTGAGGCTAGTGGAGACTTCAGATGGTTCCACTGTACTCCTTTTGTTTCGTCTGAATGTTTCTGTAGTTGCTATGATTTGCACAGAGGTGTTCAGTTTCTGATAGTTACCATATGGTTAGGATGATTATGTCTTTCCAGGGTTTCAAGGTAAATTATATTTAGAATTTCATCTGAATGGAAAGCTAAACTCATGTTCAGCATCAGGAGAGAAATGGAGCACAGAATTCTTTCAGATCTTGACTGGAACAACCTCCTCAAACTGTTCAGTTTGTGTATCTATTTATCATGGGCCGTAACTGATATTTGCAAAAGCCTCTACAAGAAATTTTTTGTTATCATTTTCTCTGCTAGCAAAGAGGAGGTGTATCTTTTTGCATCTCCTTGCCCCAGAAAGTTGCTAACTTTGGATATAAAGTTGGGTCAGGTAGCCTATTGATTAAGAATCATCAGGATTTTTGTTGGTGCTGAGCATTGTCAGTGTTCTGTTTTGGTTTTTTTGTTCTTGTCTGCCCCCCACACCCTAACCCAATAAACCTTACTTTTCACTGAGAAGCTGTGCAACTGCTATAATTGATACACACTTGAATATAGATTATGTTCCTAACTTGCAGTTAGCTTGAGTAATTTGGGGGTTTTTTCTTCTTGAATCTGAACCATTTTGTTGATTCTTTAAAAACCCCACAACTGGTACAGACCTTAAAAAAAACAACTAACCAATTAAAGAAAATTCCCACAAAAAAAACAGAACTAGCAAAACCCCCCAAACCCAAAGATGCTTCAGTTTATTGATACAGGAGTGTAATTAGATTAAAAGTAGGGAACCTTGAGCCGGGAACATGCTGAGATTTGTAGAACCTCTGCCTGCTCCCATTAGTCTATGTAGTCATCCTGATTTGGTACTGTGTGGTAAAACCCAGTAGGGGCCTGCAACCCTGCCTTTCTTAGGGGCGTGCTTTAAGTTAGTCCCCACAGGGAGAAAGGTGACTATATTTTCACTGTTCTCCAGCAGTAAAACTGTTCAAAGCATTGTTGAAGTGCTTCAAAGAACCTTACCTTGTCTCGTTTCCCCAAGGAGTTCCTTTGGTCTCTGTGGACATTTGTCACTTGGACATTGAGCTGCTGACTGCATCTCTTTGAGTGCAACCACCCAGCCAATATTTTGTCCACTGAGTGGTCCATCCAGCAAATCCATGTCTCTCCAGTTTAGAGACAAGGGTGTTGTGCAGGACAGTGTCAAATGCTTTTCCCAAGTCCAGGTAGGTGATGTCTGTTGCCCTTCCCTTGTCCACCATTGCTACAACCCCACCGTACAAAGCCAGCAAATTTGTCAGGCATGATTTGCCTTCAGTGAAGCCATGCTGGCTGTCACCAATCACTACCTTATTTTCCATGTGCCTGAGCATAGTTTAAAGAAGGATCTGTTCCATGATCTTGATGGGCTTTGAGGTGAGACTGACCTGTAGTTGCCTGGGTCTTCCTTATTTCCCATTTTTGAAATGGGAATTATATTTCCCCTTTTCCAGTTAGTGAGAACTTCACTAGACTGCCATGACTTCTCAAATATGATGAATAAGCTTAGCTGCTTCCTCAGGCAGTTGCCTCAGGACCTGTGGATGTATCTTATCTGGTCCTGTGGACTTGTGCACCTTCAGGTTTCTTAGATGTTCTAAAACTTGGTCTTCTCCTACAGAGGGAGCTTGATCTTTCTCCCAGTTCTGCCTTCCACCTTCTGCAGATTGGGCAGTGTGGCTGGAGCACTTGCTGGTCAAGATGAAACAGTCATTGAGTCCTGCAGTCTTCTCCATGTCCTGGATAATCAGTTCTCTCGTATTCTTTCTGAGAGGACCTGCATTTCCCCTAGACTTGCTTTTATCAATGATGTACTACTTAAAGGAGCTTTTATCTTTTACCCTTGATGTCCTTGGCCAGATTTACCTCTGCCAGTACTTCAGCTTTCCTAGCCAAATCCCTGACTGTTCAGACAATTTGTCTGTATTCCTCCCAGGCTATCTGTCCATGCTTCCACCCTCTGTAAGATACTTGTGTTTGTCCAGGAGCTCCTTGTTCATCCATGCAGGCCTCCTAGCATTCTTCACTATTTCCTGAACTTTGTAGGGATACATTGCTCTTGAGCCTGGAGGAGAAGATCCTTGAATATCATCCAACACTCTTGGGCCCCTCTTCCCTCTAGGGCTCTTTCCCATGGCTCTCTACCAAGGAGATTCTTAAAGAGACCAAAGTCTGCTGCCCTGATGTCCAGGGTAGTGAGCTTACTGTGCACCCCTCTTGCCTCCCTAGGTATCTCAAACTCAAGAGCAAGTGGATTTTATGCCTCTTTAATCATCCTGTTAAATTTCTTCAGGTAATAGTAATAATAATAATGTGGGTTCTGTTCTGTACTCCTGGTACCAGTTGTGTTTTTACAGTTTTGGAGAGCTGCAGCTTCTCTTAGTTCCTTAACATCACATGCTAGAAATCTGGAGGCCAAGCTGCTTTGTGGTATAGATGTCTCCCATAATTTGAAGCCTGTGTGAAGATTCAGGTTTCAGATCTGTCCCCTCGTTTGACCTTTTACAGTGGCCCGATGGTTGTTTTTCTTGACTAACCTGTCATGCAATCAATCTAGAGCAACGTAACTGCAAATCATACTATTAGAGGAAAGTGTCCTGACAAATGTCCTGGGGAGGTGTTGGTTTCCCCCTCTCCTCCTTATGTCATTGTTGGGGTTGAAGCTGTGGAGATAATGGCTTATAGTGGTTTAGTTAAGAAACTGAAAACCATGGTTGCTAATAAACCTTATTTTGCTCTTGTGCCAATACAAAAGTGATGCACATCCTTATTCAGAAATATTAGAAATACAGTTCTTGCTACAGTACTTCCAGAATACTTGCTGAAGGATGGGTGATTGTTTTTTGGGTGGAGCATGCTAGTCCACTTTTTACATGTTATGGGAATTGTTTATGACTGGAAATTGTCCTTTTGGGCAAGTTATTCAGAAAACTGGGTCGCCAGACAGCTACAAGCTATCCAAACAAATTGGTCATATATAAGTAAGAGACTTTAACTCAAGGAAATTTGGGCTGATTTTGATGGTCTAATAATAATAAAACCACAAAATGTATCCATTATTTGTGTGTAATGGGTACCAGAATGGTGCATGTTTCTTTCTTTGACATTTCAAAAATTCAGGTATCCACTACAAACTACTGTGGTTCTATAATTGAAGGTGCTATAACTTAAATTACTGTAAGTGGATTAAACAGATGAAGATAAAATTTATTTTTCTTCTAATCTTAGTAATACGGGGTGGGTGGAGGTTCTTTGTTGGTTTGGGTTCTTTATTTATTTTATTTATTTTATTTTTTCCCTGTATTTTTTTAACTGATTCTGGCACCTGATGCAGAAAACCTGAGTCTGAAGTTTGGCTGAGTTTAAAAGCTGGTTGCCTGTGGTAGTTAGTATTTGTGGTCTAGCATTTGTGCAGATGTTGCTAGTAGCTCTTTAATACAAATATATGGAGCAGAATAAATTTTATTTTGACGTGTGTAACCTCAGATTCTTTCTCCAGCGTGTACTTCAAGATGACCCCACTTTAATCTTTTATAAATGCAAATAGTTGTGATATTTCCCTTGCTGTTGACCAGATGGTGATAGTAATGACTGAAAAATAAGCTCCCTTCCATGATGAATGGAATTTATCAGCTGCTGCATTTTGGCAAAGGTGGGAGGGAATGTGTTGTAAAAATATGCTGACTGGCAATTTGCTTGTTCCATCTCTGTTAAAGCCAGGAGTTGTGTGGGACAAGAAGTTGATTTGATGTTTTTCTGGTGTGGAAAGTGAATCTTCTGTCCTTCTTGATTAAGTTTTAATGCTGCAGGAACTCAACTTCAGAAATGTGAAACGAAGCTTGTGTTAAGTAAAGAGAAAATGCTTGAGAATCTTTTCCTCTTCCCTTAGGCTTGGAAAAGAGATAGAGTAAAGGCTTATTTTTGCATTTGTTTTTGATAATTTTATTTTTTTTAAATGGAAAGCTTCACAGATTTTGCCAAAATATTTTGAAAGAATGAGTCTTTTTTTCCATGGATATTAATATTTCTTGGATAATGTTAGTTCAGTTAGCTTTATGGTATTTTTAAGGTATCTGTTAATACTGCTAGCAAATAACATTACAGGCCTTTCACATGTACATTACTTTTATATTTTTCTCAGTTGAGGACTTTATAATTTTATTTAGCAAGGGATAGTTTGTCACTTTATCTATTTTGGGGTATGTAATGTGTGACTTGACTATTTATATAGATATATTACAGAGTTTTTCCTTGGTGTATGGTGTTGGTTTTTTTTGTTTTCCTGTCTCAAACAAGAAGGAAGAAATGGCAGAGGTTTGGGGTTTTTTTCATGTTAGCCTGTTGGAAAAAGGCAAAAGTAACAGACTTGTGCTCCAGAATGAGAATTTGGAGGGAACCCCACCTTTTACATTTGTTTTCTATGGTACAACAAGCTAGGTAAAGCTTGTTGCTACTTTGCCATAAACTGAACTGAAAGTAGTGAATTTTGTTAATATTCTTAGGTAATTATGTCTGTAACTATGAGGATTTTCATGTACTTGAAAGAGTAAAAGGCTTCTGCGTAGTGCCAGAAATTTACCTAGAGGCTGTTTCTGTCATTTGTGGAAGAACATTCCGAGTCTCATTCTTCATATGACAGTAGTCCTCTCTGTTCTGTGAGGAGTTATAGTGGCTGTGGTTGCTTCTCTGCAGTTTGGAGGGTCTGAAGCTGGAGAGAAGAGGAACCTTGTCTTTCTGTCTTCCGTGATTCAGTGTTTGTGGGGGGCAGGGATCCTCGCTGCTCATCAAAAATGAATGCTAAGTAGTTTCTTATTAAGAGAAAATTAACAATACACCAAATAATGTCCTGTACATTTCTAAAGAAGACAACATTTCATTAAAAGAAAACAAATTAATTTGAGTTTTTAAAAAAGAGAAAAACAGAACTAAGAGAAAGTAACTTTAAATATTTTTTAAATGGCCATGAGGTGTCAGTGTACATCCAAGAAGAAACTTGGGAGATCAGCGCTTCCTTCTGAAAAAATAGTTGGCTGTGTTTATTTTCTAGAGTCTGAAATAATTTCTAGGAGAGAAGGTTACAACAGCTGAGTCAAGACTCCAAAAATGTATATCTGCATGACTTAAAGGTTACATTTTTGTAGTTGTGTGATGTTTTTTGAGCAAGATATGTAAAGTTATTGATGTATTTCTAGATCCTGGATTAGTTTTCATGTTCATGAGTTCAGTGGTGTTCTCTCTTCATTGCCCTACATTATGAGCACGCTGGTTGCATGAGGTGTTTTCTGGGGAAGACACTCCACAGCTTGGTATGTAAGATATAAACTAATAGGACTATTCCTAACCATGTTACTGACTTTTTGTTACTAAATGTTAAAGTGTTCCTGACATGTTTATGTTTAATAGAAACCTGGTTTTTGTTTTTAATAGTGCTTTTATAAAATAAAAGTTGCCTTGCCAAGAAGCGCTAGAAAACAATTGCATACAAGATGTCCTGTGGCCTCGTTTTCGCAAAAGCTTGACCAAATACTTTCCCTTTTTATACCCACTTGTTTGCTGAGTGGAGTTTGGTCATTTGTAGATTCTGAGATGCCTAATCTTATGAATTTTTAGAGGGAAAGGTGTATAGAAGATAATTTTCTTAATACTTAAGTAAAATGCAACTCATGTGTATTGTGTATTATGTATTGTATTTTGGTACCATCTTTCTGATTCTATATTATAATATTCCTGTATAATGCAATTCGTTGGCTGATAGGAATGCCAAAATTTACTTTGCAAGTTCTCCTCTAGGTGTCGTCTTAATTGAATAAATGACTGATTGAAATCAGTGTTAGGAATATTTTGAAAGAAATGAAGCCCAAAATAATCCTGATTGGAAAAAAAACCAAACCAAAATAAAACCCCAAACCCACAAGTTTTAAATCATGTATGGATAATTGTGTAAAGCTGTAACTACCTTGTTGTGCTTGTATTTAATGCATAAATTGCTCATGTGTGGATTCTGGATCTGTAATTGGTTTTGTCTGCCTTTTTGGAAGTCTGAGCCCTAAAATTCTCTCATCTTTTCTTATTGTCATATGCTTTATAAATACTGTTAGTACTGTAGGGGCAGCTTGATTGATACAACCTGTGAAATGTCTATGTTGAGAAATATTTTCTTTTTTTTTAAAGGAAATTTACTAGGAGCAATTTATATATTGAATCATGGGAGGAGAAATGAATTCTTTGCATAACTAAGGTTTTGTGTAATTGGAAACAATTTAAGGAGTGATATACTTGGACTTAGTGTCCAAGTTTGGAGAAAAACTGTCATGAAAGCTGTTTGGAGATATTTTAAGGAAAATACAAGGAATGGAGTAGTGCTGGTATGTGATTGATGCAGGGAGCTTGGTTGGTGGGTGTGAGTTTGCAAAGCCATCGCATCACTGTCTGTCGAGTGAGCAGTTTGAACGCTCCCACTGCTCTGTGTCAGCTGCAGGCCCATGGTGAGCTGGCTCATACTATTCACCAGCAAAAAAAAAAAGTGAATAGGGGCGGTTGGGTCACACAAGTTGCCTGTGCAGGGACAGGAAAGGGATGTGAATGTACAAGGATCATGTGGGGAAGGGAGGAGTGAAGTGTCTGTCTGGTGACCAGCAATTAAAATCAGACTCATACACTTTTTCAGATGTCACATTAAAAAAAAAAAAGCAACCCACAAACAACAACAAACAGACAAATTTAATTAACATTATAAAGTAATATTCTGTTATATTTTATGAAATTTCATTTGGTAATAAACTTTTTAAGCAAAGTGCTTTTTGATCTTCTAAATACAGAATTGAAAAATTAATAGGAAAAGTAACTTATGAGTGAATGTTGCGTACATGCCCTTATCCTGTAGCAATGTGTAAGAGCCCTCCTGAGAGCTGCTTCCCTGGTGGGCACTGTGGGGAGGACTCCTAGGAAGGTTTGAAGCAGGCGGCTGAGATTCTTGTCTGCAGCTGTGTTTCTCCTTGCTCACTTTGGGAAAAGCCGTGTTTTGGCAGATGAGCTCTCTCGTCCTGTAGTAGTGCGTGTACGCATGTGTGCGAATATGTGGATTTTACCCAGCTGTATTTCCTGGAGTGTTTCCAGTTGCCAGAAAGGAGTTTTTTCTTGGACATAAGAGGTGTAAGGGGTTCCTAAAAACATCTAGGAAGTTTAGCTTTCCCCAGGCAGCAAATCCTGATGCTTGAGGCAGCTATTTACACACACTGTTTTAAGGAGAATCAAAATAATTTGTATACAGTGGCACTGACTGTTTACATACTGAAGACAGGAAAAAAAAAGTGGTAGTATCCATAGCAACTAGGATTCATTTTGCTCGCTTGCATATAGTATTTTGAGTCCCTGCTATGTACGGAAACAAAAACCTCATATGTGAGCAAGCCAGCTGAACTGTAGTTTCTGCGGTCACAGTCTATTCATATCTACCGAAAACTGAATTAAAAGTATTGCACTAGTAGGAATGTTATATGCATTTTTCGTATTATAGTATTGAAATATTTATCAGTTTGTTTCAACTTTTATAACTCTTCTGTAAGAGAGCAACTGATTTGAAAATTCTTTAAAAGAAAACTTTTAAATCTTCTAAAGAAAATTAATATATTCAGTACCTTCCCCTCCCAAACTTCGTCCTGGGAAAAAAGCCCTCACCATCAAAGTGCCTTCCTTTTCCCCTCCTCTTTCTGTGCAACACCACTCATGCCTGGGTGTAACAGGGAGGGGGAGACTGAGCTGTAGGCAGATTGTACTGTCACATGACTAATGAGTAGGAAAATCTGAACAGAAAGTTTTAAAGGGCATAGTTTTTCTGTTTTCTTTTGGAGCTATGAAATATTTCAGCATCTTCGTCTCCCCAGTATTACTGACTTCCAAAACTTTCTACTAGGAGAGTTTCAGTAATTATGAAAATATAGAGTAGGTGTTTTGAAGGAGTAGAGTCTGTAGTCCTTTTCTTCTTGATAAAATCAAGCTCTGTTTTGAATAGCAGAAATTATGTGGCCCTCTTAGAAAATATATGCTGCTATCACTCTGTCAATCTATTCAATAGCGTTTCCTCTAAATAAGGCATTTTAGTTCTTTTAGCTATCAGACTGTTACGTTTATGAGTGAATAGCCGACATACATTCAAAGCTAATTAAACTTTTCTTCCCTAAAATGGCCAGATTTGGGAGTGTTCCCTTCCTGGTGCCCTGCTAGTAAAGGAAAAGCAACCTGTACTATATAGTTGCTCCTACTTAGGTTTTTTCTTCTTTCGTCAGTCCAACCTGTGTTATTTCCCCTTATGGTCATTTAACCTCTGGAAGCCAGTGAGTGCTGTATAGCACTTCTTTGGATGCATTGCTCTGCTCTGTTAGTTTTTCACAGGCTGTACATTACTTCTCACTCTTAATTAGTTATATCTTCCTTCTCCTGTGACTGGATTAACGTTTTGCTAGTATCTGCTGCTGAAATAACGCAGTGTGAGTCCAAGTAGAACATGGACTAAGATAAAATCCTGCTAATACTTCTGAAATGAGACAGGTGATGGACTGTTTGCTGTAGCAGCATTTCCAAGCTGATTTTTGCAAATATAGCTAAAATCAAACTTAAATAGGCAAATTATTGTCAGTTGGGAGTCAGTCAGTGAGCTTTCTGACCTTGACTAACAGAGATAGATCCACTGAGCTTCTTGGGGTTTGGGGTTTTTTGTGCTTTGGGGGGGGGGGGGGGAAGGGGGGCAAAAAAAATGTCCCAATCCTTCCCTTTTTATTAATTCTATGATGGTCTGTCAGTCTTGTTTATTTTTTTGAATAGACAACTGCAATTTGTTACTTGAGAAAAGCAACTGATTCTGGAAATGTTCTAAACTGATGTGAGTCATAATGAAGGTTTTAAATAGTTGAATATGATGTTTGTTTCCTCCCTTCCATGGCTCGAAATGGTATGAATCATTTTTTTTAGTGTTTCCCAGATAATAGTCTGAGTGGAAGTGGTATGTGTTTCTGACTCAAGTTCCTAAATGCTGGTGGAGCACTCCCAACCAGTGCTGGTTTTTGTCATGTGGGAATTCCATAGGAACTTCAGACAAATGTATAAAAGCAAACATTTTGTAGCGATGGCAACTTTATGTGGTTGGTGACATAAAACTGTGAAAGCCCTTTCTGACTGGCATAACTGACTTGACTTTTCTGCCTAAATTTTAAGTGGTACAAGATAAAAATTCAGTCTTGAAAATCACTTTTCAAGTATGTTGAATGTCTTGGAGAACACTAGAATTTGTGTTACATTTTTATATGGCTGCCTGCTACAGTTCTTACCTGCTAAAATGATGGTGTTTTTTAATGAACCCATATCACCTCTGTAGTTTCATCCGCTCTTAGCCAAATTCAGGTTTCCTTGTTCTTTCTGCATAACTTGGAGCATCAAAAATTATGCATACTCCAGTGTAACTGAAATGGTGCTGAAAAAAAAGTTAGTTAGCTAATGAATTTTACAGGAGAAAGAGAAGGGGAAAAGGAAAAGAATGGGCACATCTGTGTGAAGGAATGGTATGGGGAGGATAACCTTGATGTGACCTGGAAAGGACTAATTTGTCCGTAATCCCAAGCTCATCAAACATGCTGCAATGACAGCTTTTATATGTCATCAATTAGAGTGGAGATTGGGATTGACTCTTACTTCTAGAAATCTACCTGACTACCATTTGCTTCTTCAGAAGCTCAGGAGCATGGCAACCCAGCAGAGCTTTAAGGAGGGAATGATAAATTTTATGCCAAGTTTCTTGGCTCCAGTGAGAACTTCTTCATTTTAAGTCTCAACACCAGCACTGTCCAGTGCTGAATCTGGGTGTGTTGCATTGTGCTGCCTTTCCTTTAAGGTGGTTGCCAGCCTTCAGCTAAAAAAGCAAGGTTAGAAAAAAAGCAAAGTGAGGATACAGGTTATTGGTATATAGCCCATACAGCTAAATGGAAAAGCTGACTGGCCCTACAGATCAAATGTAATGTGTTCCTAGTCATCTGCTGGAGAAACAGCCGTTTGTTAAAAAACAAACCAGAAAAGCATCTGAATCCAGGGAGGCTGAGACTTGTTCTTTTTCCATGAAGCAATGAAAGATCACACTCAGTGTTTTTTTGAGTAAGTAGCTGTCAGGTGAGAATGTCCTCTTTTGCTTGGGATACAGACTTAGGGAATCCGTTTCAGTGCATCAGAGACAAAAGAAGCTGTTAAGCCTGATATGCCATACATTTGAAAATCCCAGGGCGTTGCAGGTATTCAAGGATGCAGTCTCTGAGAAGCTTATGGTGATCTTGTGCATCTGTCCTTGAAGCCCAGACCATGCCCTATTCACGAACTCCTTAATTCCTGTTGAAAAATCAAACAATATTATGTTGACCTTCTGTGATGTGGGCTGGGTTTTTTTGTAATAAATGGTGACTTTTCTTTTCTTCTCTGCAGGAGAAGTATTGCAGGAAGAAATTTTCAAAGAGTAAATATGTAGAATCAGCACTTCCTCTGTTCATCTTCAGAGCGTGACTATAGATCAGTAGAGAAGTAGATCAAAGGAGATGTACTAATTCTTCTCAGTGTATGCGTGCGCCCACATGCCCAAAGGGAATTCTCTTAGTTGTCTTACCAGCTGCCCTAATATAATTTAGTAGGATCATATTTTAGTTAATATATAAGAGTGTGTACACTCTTGGTATAAACACTTTCAAGGCAAGGTGATGGATGATATAAAACTATGATTAGGAATTCTGCAGTCATTCATTTGCTCTAGCCAAGCTACCTCTTTCTTCTCCTTGGGAAAATGTAATAGCATCGTTTCCTGAAGCACCAGGCTGTCAGTTCCAGCTGTGACAGTGGGTTGGTCTTCCAATGTGTTTGGGTTGTTATTGTTGCTCTGCTGTTGTTGCATTCCTGTCCAGCCTCACCTCCCAGCAACTGGCTGGGTGTGCTGGGAGAGGATGGTTGACATGTGAAAGAGCAAACAGGGACTGCTGAGACTGAGCCTTTGATTTTTGTTTTGTTTTCGTCAACTCTGCTTTTAGAGCTGGTGTGCACAGCTGAAATTGCTGCCCTAAGTAATTATTCCTGGAAGGACACTGTAGTTATTATTGTAATTGATGCCATTTTCAGTGCCAGAAACCAGAATTGGCTGTGGACATGATCTGAACTGGAAGGAGCTAAGGAGGCCAGGAGAACTGCTCCTATCAGTGTCTTTTCTGCCTTTGCCAAGAGGTAGAAATGCTTCTAACCAACCTGTGGGCCTTGCTTTTTGTATTATGAAAACATTTTTTAAAAGCTGTCATGCTTGTAAAGAGCCATAAGTGTACAGCTAATAATTTGGTGTTTGTGTGGGTTTAACAAATGTTGAAGTGTTTTGCCTGCTTCTCTCTTTGACTGAACTGATATTTTAAGATATCTTCTCCATTTTCCAACAGAAGTCATCTTCCGTTACTTATCTTCTCCCAGAAAGAAAAGTTGCTTAAAAAACAACCTGTCTTCTGCCGAAAGTCCACACTATACTACCTAAAGTAGTTTGATAACATCTTTATTGATGGATGCAAACTTACCTTAACTATTCATAACAGTATATGTGGATAGGCTCATCTTTTTGTGGTCTCTTCCATGAAACAGGAGTTGTTTTGACTTTTAGTTAATTTTACAAGACTGACAGTACCACCATCAGACTTGTATGGTTGTTATTTAGAAAAGCTGTTGGGTGTAATAGCTGCCTTCTGTTTCATCAAAACACAGGGAGGTGGCTACTGTTGGATGCAGTGATAAATGTGGTGAAAAGGAGCCCCCAGCCAGAGCACACACACTTGAGTGTAAAGTACCTTGAGACTCCGAAGTCAGACAGACTGGAGGACTATTTTTATGTACTGTTTGTTAATGTAAGAATGAACTACTGATTTTTATTACAGGGTTGTACACTGAAAGTGCACAAAAAAGCCCCTCCTGCCAGTGAATTTAAATCTGGCCTTAAAGGGAAGTGCGCTGGGTGATGCCCTAGCTAGAAAACAGTGACTGAAGATGCAGTACCCTCATATTTTGACTTTCTTTAAAGAGAAATAGGGCTTGCATTTGCTTTTTGGTTTTTTGGTTTGTGCACAGTTTGATTTCTAGACTCCGTATTTTGGACATCAGAGATAATTTTTTAAGGTATTTATTTATCTTGTATAATGGCGATTGTGCGGTCCTTCAGCCAAGAGTTTGTCTGCAGGTGTGTTCTTCAGATATATAAAATGTGCAAGAAGTGTTAAACAGAAGATTGCTTAGTAAACTTTTAACATTTTTAAGGTGTTTTATTACTCTTTGATCAGATGATATTTCTGAAATATTTTTAAAATACTTGTTTAGGTATACAAATTAAGTTTATGTCTGAATCACAGACATTTTGCATTATTAATTTTTCTTATGCCACTCCAATTGAGAAAAGTTAGAATGAATGCAGGATTATTTTTCTTCTTTGTATTTGTGTCTCAGTATTTACTGAAATGGCTATTCAGATACTGGATTTTATTAATCGCAAAGTCTAATTTCAAAGGTAATATATGACTACGTGAACTAGTTCTCTAGATTAACAGAGGCTATATAAAGTGCATGAGAAAAAGAAATAGAAATTGCCTATGGTATCCTGAGGTGCAAGCAGAGCTATTTTGCTTGTTTGTAGAAGCAGAAATGTGGAGTCCAGGGGTTAAAACTATTCTGCAGATGCAGATGTTCTGGAATAAAAAGAACAAAACTGGGAAGAAAGGTAGTAATTTCTTGCTTTAGACTGTTCTCTTTCCTGACTCCACCTCATTCCCTCAGGAGTGGGGAGGAAACAGCAGAGTTTAAATGAGTGACTCATGAGAAGTATTCTAGAAGTATTGTAACTTTTATTCATAGTGATGCTGAACACTCATCTCTGTCTGTATGTGACTGAAATCAGCTTATACTGGGACATGCCTGTTTACTTAGAGCTGTAGCTATTATAAGCAATCTTTGTCTTCTGAAGAAATCCACAGATTAGGTATTTGCCTTGCAGAGCTGATATATGACTTTCTTGGTTCTAAATTCTTTCATTTTTACTGGAACTTGACAGAAACATTTCCTTCCTTTCCTAGATCCTTTTAATCATACAAAATATTAAATGAAACCAGTTGGATTAACCTCAGCCCAGAAAAAACTTAGTAAATGCTGATTGGCAAGAGAGAAATCTTTCTTTGGGTAGATTCTTTGGTATTGAATGTCCTTCAATGAGGTTTTCAGTGTCATCTGCAATGCTGCTACAGTCTTCTGCTTATTTGTTCCTAGAGAAGAGCACAGATCTATAGAAAAGGTTGCTATTTTTCGTTGATTCAGAGTTCATGTTTTTTCTGTCTGGTGTAGATGGCTGACGTGTGTTTTAACCTGCAGATTGCATTCTTGTAATATATTCTCTTTATATGCACCTCTGAAAGAGTCTTGGAACTGGATTTACTTAAAGACAAGTGTAGTTTGAAAGTTCAAAAATTACAACGCTTGTTTTTTCTTATTTTGCATACAGCTATCATGCCAACACAAAAGCTTTTATTTTTGCAAAAATGCATATCATCATTGCACTCCTTAAAATCTGCGAGTTAATTATGGAGATCTTACTTTCCTAACAGATCTTATGGAGACTATTAGATCACCACTCAAGCCCCACTAGACATCACATTCTTTTTTTAAGTTAGGCCATTTTTGAGTCTTCTTTCCTACTGCTCATTTCATAAGCTTTCTTATTGGAAATATATGACATTTGGAGAAGATGTATGGTGATGACCTGCTGTCTTCAGTTATTTTAAGTTTTATGAATATAAACTGAAGAGGGTTTTTTGAGCTGCAATATTCTTCATACCTTTGCAAAGATCTGTTATGAATCTTAAATTAGTTTGAGGAGCAGAAGCATAAATTAATCCTCTTGAATTTACTCTGCTTTCATTCTCTATTACTAGTAACTCTTCTTCTACACTGAAATGTATTAGTCTGGATAAACTGCTGAAAAATTGAAACCTTAGTTTGGTTTGTCACAGTAGAATTGTGAACTGCTTTTGGTTTTTAGAACACCTGTTAGGTAACATTAGAAGCTGTATTTTACACACTGAAAGATATTTTGGATGGTTTTTTGAAGTTGAAAGATGAGATGATTAGAGATGGTATTTGCATTGAGGTGAAGGCATGACTTTTTGTTGAAGGGGATGGGAGGGGGAAATGCTAGTTCACTGTGAGCAAAAATTAAATGTTTCTAGAACTGGGTTTTCCTTTGGTTATGGAAGCAATTGTGCACACCCAGTCCTATTCGGACTAGGGTTTTTTGTCTGCTTGCTTACGTGGTTTAGATTGTTATCAAGATCAATATAATATTGACTCAGTTGTGTCAGTTCTCTTTCTAATGCAAACTGTGATGTATTGGCTTTTAACTCTATTACTGTAGTAATGTCACTATTCAAAAATGTATAATGCTAGGCAAGATATGTTAACTTGCTTTTGGAAGTAGTTTATATTTAATTATATCTAAGATCTACAGAATTATCAGAGTAGATTAAAATGTTCTGAATTTTCACAATTAAATGAGTGTGAAGATGTGTACTTTTTTAGGGTAACTATTGAATTTCTAGCTGACTTTGGAGCCTTAATTGCAAAGGTAAAGAATGAACCATGTTCAGATAATTTGAACTAAATTGGGCATTATCACTATCTAGCAACACGTCCAGTTGGTAATTCCAAAGAAAGCATATGGAACTCTTGGCATTTGCTTACTGTATAAATGCACTGACTCTTGAAAAGTGTTCATGTACACTAAACATATGGCCTGAGCTGGAAAACCATTATCTAGCAAGTGTGTGTGTATCATATGAAACTCGAGTATGCGCTTTGTCAGTATTTCACTTGTACACTTAAAATCTGATTTTTAATTTAAAAAAAAAGTGTTTAGTTTTGCAAATAAGCTACAGTGTCTGTTCCTTAGAGCATTTTTCACAAATAGAAAGCAAGCTATTTTCTATGTTGTGGTTGCTGGGTTCCATAGCAGACAATAGGGTGTTGTAGTAGCTGAGCCTTGAGGATGTCCATGTTTTTATTAAAACTGGTTCTGCTGTGGCCAAGAAGAACACGAGTTGTCATATGTATTCATGTGAATCTGCGTTGTTCCTTTTTAATAAATGGCTGAAATGCTAGAACAAAGCAGTGTGGTGTACAAATCATTGCTTTTTGGTAATTAAGACCAAAAGTGTGAGATTTCAAAACAACTAGACTCTATGTAATGAACAGAATATATTTATAAAGATATTTGTTAATCTTGAGAAATTTTAATCTGAAATTTCATGGTGAATCAGATACTGGTGCTATATTCTGCCAGGCCAGGAGTCTTGAGGTCAGGGAGCCCTTGGCCAAGGTACTCCTTTGCACTTACACAAACTTTCACCTGCATGACGTGTCTGGTGGAAAGGGAGGTGTTTAAGCAATTAAAAGAGAGTTGATGTGAGTTTTTCCTGCCTAAGGCCCCCAAAGGTGGGAATTCTATATGTCTATTTATATCCAAACCATTTAACATACCATTTAAACCTGTCTTTCTCTTTGCCTGGATTCATATGTGAAACTTGAGTGCAAATGCTTTACTGAAGAGCTATAAACTTGCTCACCATTGACAAAATCTGATCTTAGCAGCCACTGAAGGACATCAGAATTGCCTTCATGCTGCACAGCAGGAGCAAAAACCCTCCCTCTGTTCCTGTAACACTGAAGCTTATCCAGCAACTTTTGACAGAAGCCATTTACATAATACACCCACGAGCCAGCACCATTTAGGCAGATCCAAGCTGAAGTATTTATTCAGCAAGTTGTAGGGCTTCATATTATACTTCATTATTACAGTATATTTTAAAAATATTATTATATTTAAAGTATTTAAATACTTGATGCAATTTTTTTCAAGCGGAGGGTATGTTTGTCTGTACTAGTTCCAGAAAATCATGGGTTTGGTCATTAATAGCTGGCTTTTTAATAGTTAGCCTATTGCTGTAAGATTTTACTTTTAATTTAATTTTTTTTGTTTTAATTTTTTTTAAAATTGTTTTTAAGTTTGTTGTCTTCAATGAGTTAAGTGAGGACTGTTTTGCTGCTCTGACCAGTGCCATATGAAAGCAGTTAAAGTGCTGGAATTGTTTACTGCCTAAACTGTAGTTAGTCAGCAGAGCCAGTACTCCACATTTCTTTGCGGCTTTTAGTGGAAAAAATTAAACAGTCGCTCTTTCTTCAGTTATAGAATTTTTACGTTTTCAGCTGCATTAGTCACTGAACTGGCACAGACTGCAAGGACTGCCCTCAAAAAAAGGCGCTTGTTTTTTTTGGTGCCAGAGGAAGTTACCCTGGGAGCAGTGGCTGGGTTCTCTGGTAAGTGTGACATGTGAGCATTACGAGGCATTTCACCCTGCCAGGCTGCAGTCGCTGCTCGCCAGGCTGCTGCTCCGGGGGAACGCTGCCGTGGCACTGGCTTCTGCGCTGCTCCTGTGCACTAAGACAGCCAAGCTGTTTTTTGAGCTTTACAAGGCTATCTGCTGATTGTATAATTTAATTTGTCAAGGAAAAAAAACCTGATAAGCAGAAGCTCTAACTGAAGAGGAGAATCAGGTTGGCGCAGTGACAGATGTTCGGATAAAGAAGTTGGCTCACAGAAGATGTACAGAGTCTGATTTTTTTTTTTCCTTTTTTTCTTCCTCCCCCTCAATCTGAATGAAGACTATCATGGGAGCTGCATTCACATGGTGATCAAAAGAAACACTTGAGTGATGAACTGCTTTTGCAGAAGTCTTCTAAAGCAGTAATTTGAGCTCTTGTGTGCAGTAGCTAGCTTGTTTTGCTGAAGCATTCCTCCTCAACAGTATTTCTGCCTTTCGCATTCCCTGATGGAGAAGCCACAGCTACTGCCTGGTGAAGGAAAAATGAACGCTCCGCATTGCTTGTGTCCCTGACGGAGTAACACCGGCTGGGTTGCTGTCGTTTGGGGAGGCTGGATTCAACCGGCAATATTATTCAAGGAGTTCATTGTCCCGGTGGTCTGACTCATCGCATGTAAATGTGCTGCAGCCGTGCTGCACGGTGCAGCTATTTTCTTGTATGGGAAAGAATTATTTTCCTCTAAGCAGGTCCTGAATAACTGCTGGAACCGGGATGCATTTTTGTGGCTGAACTGTTTCTGGCATTGAGAAAGGAAGCTGTAGAATGGCAGGATGATCGGGAGGCGCGTTTATTTTCAGTCACCAGAAAGCCTGCAAGGGTTCTTTTAAACTGACCTTGCAGGAGTGGGAATAGCTGCAGCCGTCTCTCTCGGGGCAATTGTTCCTTGTTCTGTCCTCTGCAGGACGGAGTCGTGTCTTCTGCAACAATGATTTCACTGTGGGGGTAGAAGGACGCTGTGGAAGTTGTGACATTAACAAAGACAAATTTGCTCGTGAAAGGACAGCTGTGTGGGACAGTGAGTGCTGTTCGAATGGAATTGGATCTTGGGATATTTTTATCAGCTGTTCCACGGTTTTGTTATTGTGGTTTTGATGCTTAGGGACTTTTTAAGAGAAGAACTTTGTTTCAGCAGTGTCTTGAACATCTTGGGGTGTTTAAGTCTAAGAAATGAAGTGTGAGAGGGGATTGCAATGTCCTTTTCTAAATGCTAACACACCAGCAGTAGCACTCATGAGTTTGTGAGGGCACATGAAACAGGTGAAAGTATTTCCTCTATGGTCCCTATTGTGATACCTGCGATCTGCTTCCAAAAATACCATTGCTGGCATTTTTTTGTTTGCTTTTGCTTCCTCAAACGGATCGAATGAGTCGAGTCTGTATTGTTGTTTTGGAGGAGGAGGAAGATGATTCTCCCACATTTATTTCCAATTTACCTCAGGAAAATGTATCTTTACGTCCACCACCCTCTGGAAATGTGCTGGTAAGGCATGTTGTTTGTTGGCATATTTCCTGCTTCTACTGGTGTCACAAATAACAATAGCTATATTCCTAAGATTAAGATGAATACGTGCAGTGTTGAAACAAGACAAGGTGATAAAATCTGCCTGTACTAAAGATGGAAAAAGCTGCAACTTAGTGGTAGAATTTGTACTTGCAAGGGTCCATTCTTTTTCATGTAACCTTATTTATGGTACAGCAGGAACAGGTCTTGATTCTTGTGTAATCGCAGATGGTTTTTAGAAAGCTTGGGGAAGTGTTTTTGAAGTAAATGGGTTTTCCCTGCTCCACTTCTCACTCTTGAATGGTACATTTATGCAGTACCTCTTTAGAAACTGATGTGATCATTGTATTATAATAATATGCTGTGTTTATTTTGAGAACTGATAGAATATGTAGTTATATCAAGCAAGAGCAATTCTAAGCTAAAATAAAAATTAACATAAGTCACAATCTTGGAGTAACTGTTGGATGCAAGTTAGTACTTTCTAGAAATGGTCAACACAGGGAACTGTGCTTTTATTGCTTTAAATTATTTTATTTTGTCAACTGACTGACTTAAATCTTGCTAGCATACCTCAGCAGCTTTTCTTACTTGCTAAGAAATCCTGCTATATTTAGTAATAGATGTGTGTGAGTGTGAATTTGTTACCATACTTATCTGATGCACTTTGCTTCCCCACTCTATCTAAACAGGTGAAAGGCTCCAGTAACTTTAGTCACTTGCTAATGTAGAAGGGAATTGTTTACTTATACTGTATAGAATTTGCAGCATGTAATGACAGCTCTAATTTTATTATAAGGCGTTCTCTTTTCAGCTGTTGTAAGCTTGTCTTTTGAACTCCTTTTTTCTTTTTCTTTCATATATATATTTCATTGATTTAGAGTATGTCTATGTGTTTCAGATTTTTAAAACTTGGAATTTTTTTGATTCTAAATACTGGTGCTGGTTTCTTTATTTTACTGCCTGGGATGGTTTTTTTTGTCTTTATCTTGTGTTTCTGTTATGTATCAAAAAAACTGTATGTGTATCACTAAAACCTAAAATGGGGTTTTATTCTAAGATGTGTTTTTTCTTCATTTCAGCCACCATTGGTTCAAGCTATATTTAATGGAGATCCTGATGAAGTTCGAGCACTAATATTTAAGAAAGAAGATGTTAATTTTCAGGTAAAGCCAAACATCATTAGCTTTGAATAGATTTTAATTTTGTTATATCTTTCTGCTGCACTAATTGCTTTAAAACTTTGCTAATTCCTGAGCTGTACATTTTATGTGCTAGGCTAAGTAAAGCCTATGCATACACTTAATACTGGGAAGCAGGACTATAGCTTTGCAGATTTGTGTTGATAGTAAAAACCTAATTTTATATTCCCTGTAAATGTTAGTTCTGCAGTGCTTGAGTAACTGCAAAGTTTGTTTATACAGTTGCATCAGACTAATTTACAGAAAGCTAGACTGGTTAAGTATGATGCTATGTAGACTTTGATTCTGTTTAAATTGAACACAGCATTTGGTGTACGTTAGAAAATTATAAGAAAATAGTCTGGGGTTTCAGTAGGTAGATTTAATAGTGGATTTTAAAAAGGGAGGCCTAATGATATATTAGTAAGAATGAGAAATTGGGTTTATATTTTTGCAGTGCTGCAAACTCAGGCACTGCAGACATAAAAATTATACTGAAATGATACTAAGTTTGTTCCATAGAGTGCAATTCAAGATTTGAAGAGCATGCAGCTACTGTGTTTCTATTAAAATTGTAATATGAGCGTTTGACACTATGCAAGATAATATAGCATAAACTCTTTACGTGGATTGGAAGTTGCTTTGATTATTACGGCAGACTGACACAAACCATTTAGGGCTTAATGCTACAGGAAGGTATATAGCTGCTTCTCCTTCAAATGCATCAGAAGAGTGATGCTAAAAGGCAAAGGCCAAGATCTAGATGCTACATAGGGCCCCATTTAAGACCATGATAATTGTTTACCCCTTCTTCTGGGGAGACGTAAACCTAAAGCAAATACTTAGTTTGGTATATCTATTTTGACATTTAAAAGCATTCTGCAGAATTTATAGCTGAGAAATGACAGCTGAAAACTCCCAGTATAAGGAAGCCCTCCTATTGTCTTGAAGAGCTTGAGTAGGACCCTATATAAGCAAACTTTCTGTCAAATCTGAAGTTTTGTTTGAAAAGGTTGGACTTTTTTTCCTCCTTCAGTAGATTTGCGTGTCCTTAAACAAGATTGTATGATGAATTATACCAAAAGGCTTAATATTCTGTTTAGTTATGAGAGCATTTGCTCTGTATCCTTCCAGTGTCCTCATCTGTATTATCTGGTAACATTGTCATTTTTATTTTTTAAAAGATTAGTTTGCATTGTTACTTTGTATTCATCCATGTGTTAAAGTCAGGTTAACATTCATAGCTATACAGCTAGTAAACAAAGTTAGGTTTACTATCTTTCTGTTTTTTAAATTATCTATTACAAAAGCCTCTGCTATATTTCAGTATGTATGTGGGAGTGATTTGGTTTTGGTTTTTGTTCTTTCTCAAGTTTTGTCAAACAGTTGCAAATAAATAGGAAGTCAGCAGATGTGCTTAAATAGAAAAGCTTGTAATGTTTTGCTGTCTCTGAAGAGAATTGCTTTAGATTGACAGGTACTTATATTGTAGGTATAATAGTCAAAATCAGGAGGTTTTTATGTTTCACCTCTTAATTATTTATTTTTAAATTTTTTTATTCCTTTCTGTGAATGCATCTCCCTTAAATAGAACATGTGTGCATCTTAGCCTTGTAACACCCAAGATATGGTTAGAGTCCAGGCAGGACAAATATGCCATTTTTTCACAACCACCTTCTTCAGCACAGGGAGACACTTACCACACATGACCACTGTTTCTTGCCATGGCAATCCTAGTCCTACTACAGTATTTAATAGTGGATTTACATTTATCCCTTAAATGCTTTTTGTTGGGACTAAGTGAGCATATAAATTCTCCCATTGTCTGGTAGAAATGAAGTAGACTGCCTAGTGCATTTTTCTAGTGTCTGTCTGTGTGCATTTTGTTCTTTTCCTTGGGCTTTTCGTTGGAGTCGTACTTGGCTGGAGGTAGTATATGTCTACATAGTCTAGATCCAGAGTTGCTCCCTGAGTTATGTGTCACAAATTGGTGTGGACAGAAGGAGGGGAGAAGTGAAGAAAATGAAGTAGTAATTTGTATTTCCTAAAAAAGAAGGATCATGATAAACTGTTTTGAACCTCTGTGGATTGTATTAGACCAGTGTATATGATGGATTTTTTTCCACTTTGCTGTCCAAGTCCTTCAGTACAATTGTTTGAATTCCAGAGTCATTCCCTCCAATGCCTCTGCAGAGTCATTTCCCCCTCTCAAGAGCAACTAATTATTTTGCAGTTTGTATTCTAATAGTTGAGATTCCTTCCATCCTCCCTTCCCTGTGCATAGACTGGACTCTGTAACTGAGGATCTAGCAGTGTTCTGTGAATTAATTTTGCCCAGAAGTGAACAGAAGATAGAGCTGTTGTACATCTTTGTTGTGACAGTGATGTTCATCTAGGAAAGTTTTTAGTGATGAAATGTACCCACATTTTTTTCCCTTCTGTTTGATCTAGTTTCATTTATCTTCTTATTTTTTCTCTGTGTTATCTTTGACATTAATCACAACTGGCTTAATATTCTTTTATAAACCTAAGTGAGTTGAATCTGTCTATTTGGCTTCCCAAAGCTAGGCTGTGGAAACTGATTTTATGGTAGTATCTAAATATTGCATGAAGTTTGGGCTGCATTAGAGCATTATCCCTAAAACAGATGATGCCTTCTGCCGTAGTTACATTTAGAGACATTCTGAAATAGGTAGTCTTTCATAACATGGGTTGCTGTGTGCGACTATAAGATGCTACACAAATAGCAAATGAGCTTTTTTCAGGAAGAAGATTGTTCTCTGCTCATGGCACACCAGCCTCTTGAGTCACAGGCTGAGTTTAGATTTAGAAAGTATGTATTGTGTTCCGTCTGCTGTTGTAATCTTTTCTGAAGACAGAGCAAATTGAGTGTATCCCTAGCTGCTTAAACTGTGGTTCAGAAAGGCTTACCCTCTCAGCAGCTGGAAATGTGCAGCTCTTTTTAGACAAAACTGATTTATAGGAAATTTGTTCAAATGAATTGTTTGGAAGGTGAACTTTCCAGATGCTCCAAATAATGGGTAAAAAACCCGAGGGGAATGGATTGATTATGCCTCCCCTTTCCCCAAGAAAGCTTGAGTAACTGTAGCTGCTTGTTTCATGAATCAGGCTTAAATCACATGCATCACATATGGCAAACAGTACAGAGTTTCTGTTATATGCATGGACTTGGGTATGCTCTGTGTGTCTGTGTGTGTGTGTGTGTGTGTTTAAAAAATTATTATTATTTTTTGGTACCATCCTGAGCTTTTGAGACTTGACAGAAAGGAAAATCTTGCATGATAATGGACACATTTAATATCTATTAGTTAATGGGGATCCTCAACATTTCCTGCTCTTGCTGATTAGATTAGTGTGGCTGGTTTGAATTCTACATACCTCTGACCAATTAGTTTTACCTAGCTAAATGATTTCAGCATTGCATTTTATAAATGAGCAATGGTTTGGTTTTTTATTTTTTTTTAAGATTTGGAGGCCTGTTATAAACTCTGCTATTTCTGTTTGTAATCAAAACTTGTGTGATGTATGTTCAGTTTAAAAGATCATGAAAATTGAATATTTCATCTCATCTATTAGTTAAGAATATAATTCTGTGAATACCAGCTCCCTGTCAAAAATGACTTAAAGGTTGCAAATCTGACTACTGAAGTGATTGTTCAAAATCGGAACAATTTTTCCTCCTCCTAGACCTATTAGGGTAATATTTCTTGCCATGAAAATTGATACTGCAGGTAACCCAATATGCAGTTTTTATAACCCCTTTGCACTTGATCTTAGCCAAGGGTACAAACATCTGATCATGTCTGGAACTCGTGTCAGTGTGCCCCTTGCTCTTCTCATGCTAAAGCCAAACAAGCTCTTTCTTTGGAGAATTCCCAAAATCACACAGATCTCTTACAATGTTCAAAAGTGCTCACTGTTACTATTTATTACAATAGTAATATTGACATATGTGACAAGTGACTTAAACATGAAACACCTGGATCTTATTGTATGTTGTGCTTTGTGAGATTAAAACAGATTTAAACTATGAAATGTTCTAAAGCTGCTTTATGTGTGAGTTGGTGGATTTTTTCCAACATAAAATGTAATAACAGAAAGTGAAATTCCACATATTGTACTGTTACAGCCATTGGTACCCTGTAGTTCTCTGTAGGATTTCTGTTTTGAATTATTTGCCATCCAGCTCTTAATGTCTCTTTCCTGTAGTAGGTAACCACAAAGTAAAATAAAAATTCACCTGTGCCACTCTTTTGGGAAGAAGGGAAGACCAAAACAGTATGGAACCAAATGATCTTTTGTGTGCCCTCCCTAACTCACACCTGTAGTAGATAGCAATGAAGTGTTGCCCGTAAATCCCAAGTGTTGTTGGTGGGACTGGCAAGGGGTATGATCCTGTAGCACCAAAGTGCTAAGTACAAGCAGGAGGGCTAAGTTTGTGTCTGACTGGCACTGGGAGCAGTAGGGTGGCTCCATGGATGACTGTTGCAGTAGAGATGTGGGCTCCAGTCCCAGTCCTGCCAAATGTGTGTTTGCATAACTTCTTCTTTGTGTTTTTTGTGTAGTAGGAGAATGCTGCTGGATGTTGTTTTAGGGTAAGACACAACATCAGTTTATCTTACTCAACAGGTCACTGTACTGAAAGAAGAAGAAAATTGGCTTGCCAGTGTAGTGACAGGTCTAGAACTCCTTATACAGCATCGGGTCTAGGTACCAGGAGAATTAGATTATTGAGAGTCTCAAATATATATTAGTAATTTAAGAATGAATAATGAAAATTAAAGTACAGTTAAAAAAAAAACCAAGAACGATTCTTTGTGATGATGGTATTGGTCAGCAAAGTCCTAAAAGAGGTTAAATAGGAAAAATAGGTAATGGCTGTATGGTCACCTGGCTTTCATCTTTTTACTTAACTTTGTTGTTTGAACTACTGCAGTAACAGGTGTTTTTCTGCATACTTGAGAGTGCAGTGTAGAACAGGAAAGCCTGAATTACTTGGCTGCAGTATGGAACGTTCTACAATATTTGGTAAAGTTTGATGTTCTGTTTGTACAAATGAAGCCTGTGCCTATTTCATACATTAAAAGAATTTTTATATATGTAGTTCTGTGGGAAACTAATTGCTTTCTAATTCAGCAATTACATTGAAACATTTCTCAGTGTAAAGAACCTTACATAAGTAAATATCATGGACTTGCTTGAAAACAAGGTAAAAATAATCTTTAGGTGTGTTCTTACCCTTGTGTTTACTATCTCTCTCTAGCCAATTATTTTACCAATTACTAATGTGGATTTGTTTGTTTTTTGTAAAAAATATACATGTGTACAACTACAATGTAAATTCACTTTAGTTTGACTTATCTGTGCTTCTAAAAACCTCTTTCTGCATTAATTGCTATGCGTTGTGTTTGAACTACGCCTTTTGTTATCAGTGCCTTTTGTAACTTAGAGTCACTGTAAGTTACTGTAAGAATTTGCTGTTTGGGACAACTGGAAGAAGTTCTCAAAACAGGTTAATAATACCTTTCAAATAGTAGTGGTTGATGTGCAGTACCAGGTTTCTGTGCTTTTGGTGAGGGCCAGGCTCAGGGAGGCTCTTTTTAACAGGGAGTGGAAAGAGTTTTGAGAACAGGGAGAAGATTTTGACAGTGTTGCAGAGATTTGCATGGGCCAGATAAAAGCAATGGGAAGACAGACATGTCCAAATGGTACTCGTTTCTGCTTCAGGAATGCTGTGGCTATTGGTCAGAAAAATGGGTTATCATAGTGGTTTGTAATTTGGGCCGCTTGGAGTATTTTTGCAGGGAAATAATTTTCCAGGCCAATTCATCTATAACACCTCTTGTTCCTAGATGAAACTTCTGGCAATCACAACAAAGCCACCCTCTGGCTTTTTTACCTAAACTGGTGAGAGTAAATAGTGGTTAAATAGTGGTTAAAGGCTAGGGCTAAGCAGGGCTTGTGAAAAGTTTTTAACTATTCAAATTATGTTTCTGAAGAGGTGAGATTATGGATTTGCTAACCAGTCTGTTTGTCCCAGACGTGCATAACGCACAGTGCTAGTAACTATTTTGTCAGGTTCCTGCAGGCAAATCAGAATATTTACATGAAGGACTTTTTCATTGCCAACTGGAGTTGGCAACAAAAACTTGCACTGTATTTGTTGCTGTGGAGCAGCATCTTATTGTTATTCCTTGGCAGAACAGACATAATGTCTGGTTTGCTGATTTGAATGTGAGGGAGGAATTAAAAAAAATCCAGAAAATTGTAAAATATTCTGAAGAGCTCAATTTTTATTTTTTTCTTAGTTCTTATTTTAATAGGTCAGATTATGAACTTTCTGTTTCTTGGTTGTGACTATTACTAGAGTTTCAATCTGGCGTAGATTTTTCTTTTTAAAAGTGTCAGTTACATTTTTTTAATTGGGTCATTTGCTAATTTCCAATTGTGGGCAAGCATTTAATAAAGAGACACTGTAATTGAACCATCTGGATGGACACTGTGAAAGTGTAGCTGCAATAGTATTTTGGAAGAGTGCACAGTTTAGACCTATTAAATGAATTTAAATTTAAGGCCTTCTTTCCAAAAATGTTGAAATATCTTGAGTCTCTAGCAAAGAAGTATTTAGTGAAATACGGTGATTTTTGATGTATTAATGAAGTGTATAGAAATGTTTGCATGTTTTCTGCTATATTGACAACACTTTTTTTTCCCTCAGAGATATTTAGAATAAGGACATATTTAGTTTCCCATCTTTGTAATGTGCTTATTATAGCTAATGTGATTCTTAATATTTATATCTTCACATTTTAGCAATCAAATCTAGAGGAAAAAATTTTTTTAAACTGCTTGCTGATTTTCCATATTATTTATCTACTTGAAATTATGTTGAACCTTGAAGCTGTTTCTTTTTCCATTAGAAAGGTCTCTGCTTGATTGAACATCATTTGTAATCTGTTTTTATTTTCAGTTTAGAGTGTAGCAGTGTTGGGGGATAAAATTACAGGTATTTTTGAGTTTGAAAGGCTCATTAATATGATGAGAACATGGTATATGTGATAATTTAGAGTCTGGTATTAGTTATTGTAATTCAGTTTAATCCATTGGATTATTAAGCAGTGATTCCCTCTGAGTTTTCCTGCAAGTAAGAACTGTATTCTGAAAGAACACATATATGCTTGTGTATGCCTATATGTAAATGCATATAAGTTATATATAAAACATGAGCTTATATATTTTTAAAATGGTCGCTTACCTAATGTTAACAACAGTAGGCATATAATGAAATGACAGGGAGAACAGTCCTTTGAAATAACTGCAGGAGGTCGGAGAGGAAATAAAACATTCCTGTATAAACAAACACTAATAAAGAGAATTCCTGCAGTAAAATACACTGCTGAGAAACTCAGGGCAGCAGCTGCTGCCTGGCAGCCTCTGCCTGGAACCCAGCTTCAGGGGCTGGAGCAGAGGCCAAGAAATCTTGTACTGGGCAGGTGGGGGGCTGTGAGACTTCACAAAGAGCAGGTGAACCCAGAATAGGCATAAATCACAAAACAAGCTTGTGTGCCTTCAGAACCTTCTACTGCTAACTTCTTAGGAAGGATTTTTATTACCCAACTAAATAACAATAATTATACCTATCTCTTACTCAGAACAGATCTCGAATAAGAACTGAGAGCTTTTGCAATTAGATAGAGGCATTTTAAATAGTTAATGGCTTTAATTTGGTACGTTTTCATTTTGTGTGAAGTATATGTAAATATATTTTTGGGATGTATGGAATAGAAGAATATAGTATGTATCTCAGAGACTAATGGTAGCTCTCATGTTTTCTATTTGTTTGCCCACAGACTTCTAGTAAAATACAGCTTTAGAATGGGAGCAAGGTGTTTCTTACTCTTTAAACCTTAGCTTGGAGTTTTGTCCAATGTGCATCTCAATGTACTGTATCGCTTTCTGCTTCTAGATAGTCTCTGTACTAAACTTTCTAAATGTTTCCACCACAAACAGGAACCTCCATTTCCTCTGTGACCAGCCTGATGAAATGATGAGTCATATGAGACTCTCCTGCTTTACAGTGTGTTCACTTAATTCAAATTTCATTACATCTGAAAAATGGCAGGAAGATGCTAAGAATTCTGGGTTTGGAGGGAGTATTTGTTGTCTTGTGCAAAGAGGAGCAGGTTGTGCCTGCTCCATGCAGCCATGCATCAGTTTTTAATGTGGAGCTGAAGTATCCTGCATGGAAGAAAGTCTAGGAATTGATTTATTAGAAGGGCATTTTGTGAATAGCACAGGCCAATGTGTGTGGTGTTACATTAACAAGACACAAAGCGTGTTAAACACGTTGTCACTAAGCCCAATCAAGTTTTAGTGAGGTGTTTTTGAGGTGGAAATGGAGTTCAGCGCTACCATATGGGAAGGTCCAGGGGTTATTTTGGTAAAGAATTAAGCACCTTCTTAAAACCATGAATATTCGTGTTATGTATCTGAAGAGATAAAAAGAAACTTTGCTGCAGGAAATGTAGGGCAACTTTTTCTATAAGAAAGCTGATTCTTCTTCTAAAGGATTGGATATTGGCTGTTTAATCCATTGTTCTGAAGCCTTACTGATTCCAGAAATTTAGAACTTTGGAAACTAATTCTTCTAGGTGTAGTGGAAACTTGCTGCCAGTTGTATATTGTAAACAGTACCCATAAGCTACTCAAAGACTTAAATTCTTAATATAGAAGTTATTTACTGTAACTTAAAGTTACTTTAAAGTTGTGCATTTCCTGTTCATTAATGTGAAATGTTTTTCAAGCATGTCATCTGTAATGATTTACCAGATACCTTATTTCCTTTGTACTGGTTTAGAGTGAATCATGTTTTTCAGTCTCAAGATAAAATGTGTCCAAATGGTGTTGAGTTCTTCTGGTGTAGGAATAGATTCAAGATGTTTTAAATACAAATCTGTATAATTAGGCATTTTTCTTCAGAATTGAAATGCTTAATGAGAGAAACTTGCCAGTGCAAAGAGGAATAATTCTTTGCTTCATGTCAATAACACTGTATTTAGCCTATGTAAATGAGATTTTCAGATGTATTGAGTTATCACTCTTACTAGAGTGGTGCAAACAAACAAACCTTCAACAGAGTTATAGAATAATCTCACCAACATCAGCAAATTGCTACTCAGTACAGCAGGTTTATGGACAGTAGCTCTCAAAAAGTTACCATTGCAAAGAGTAGAGCTCTGAAAAGAACGTGCGTGGTGCTGCCTTGTACTGGAAATGAGAATTATTCTTTAGAGACTTTAGTATTAATTAATATTGGTGTGGTGTGCTACTCAGGCTACCATATCCTCCTTCTCATCAGGTCTAGTAAGCTTGCCTACTACTATGCTAATGTGGATTTAGTGTTTGCTAAACTGGACAAACAAGCCTGGATGTCTTCATGGCAGTGTTTCACTGTATTGGCCAAACACTGAATTTCTTTTACAGTAATTGGGAATTTGACAGACAGCTTTTGTTTCAGTCACTGTTATTTCTTTAACATTGAAAAATTCCCATTGATGTAGAGAGCCATGAATAATTAGTTCAAATTGAAAAGTTTGAAGAGTTTTTAAAGTTTCAAGAGTTTTGTGTTTAAGTCCTCAGTATTATTCTTAGTGGTAATGATTTCGTAGATCATGTCTAATTTGCCTTTTTACTTTTAGTGGTTATTGCTTAAGATTGTAACCTTCAAAGCATAACTGAAATTCTGCATTTCCTGCTGCTTTTACAAAACAAGCTAGAGGCAAGGTCTTGAATAGTTAGAGCTTACTGGAGTTATTCCTGGCAGTTGCTGTGCCTGACATGCAAAGCATTGGTATTTTAGAACAGAACATCCCCACCGAAAGAGCAGAGACAAAAAAGTTCAGTAGTCTTAATGTACAGTGGCATCCAACATGGACACAGTCCTTAAAGAGTGCGTTGCTGGAAAAAGCAAGATAGGATTTGAATTTACTGATTATTTGTAGTCATTTTCTGCATGAAAACTCTCTCTGCATATGCAACATACCTTTGAACAAGACAATTTTTTCTCCACTTTGCAAGCAGTTAAAGCTATCTTACATATCTGCTGTGGGATATCCAATATGCTATCAGTAAACATAATTTCCTTTGTCCAGTTTGGCCCTTGTACACAAGCTCTACATGAGGTAGATACACCTTCTAAATTCCTTAAATCTACTTTAATAAAGGATGGATGTATATAAAAAATTGTGTAAAGAAAGTATCTCTCATTTGTTTGCTATATGATGTAGGGAGGGGCGGTCCCATAAATGCCCAAGGAGGAGGACTCTTGCCTACTGTCAGTAGGACCCGAAAAGGCTCCTACTGGTGCCTGGTATCAGGACAAAGGAACTGGAAGGTCATTGCAATGAGTTCTTGTGGAAGAGTGTGCCCCAAAAGTTCAGATACAATGTCTGAATTACAAAGTTTGAGGGGGTATTTTCTCAGGCCTGTGGTATCAGCCTGTACCTTGCTGTCTCCAAAACCAGTGAAATTCTGTTCTCTTTTCAGTCTTTTAAAGTCCTACTTTATTATTATCCTTCCTGATCATTAATTTAATTTCAGTTTTTATTTGTATGAAATACTAGTTATATACATATGTATGTATATGTGTAATTATGGTAACTTTTAAATAAATTACATGATGCTGACTTGCTATCTCAAAGGAGTGCAAATGTCTTGCCTAGCTACTGCAAGCTTCTCCTGTAATGACAGTTATCTGCTAAGCTTATCCCGTGTCCACTTAGCCTAAGAAACAGTGCAAATAAGATACTTTGATCCTGAGGTAAGCAGTAGTTTTAGACAACTTTTTATCCTCACTATCAGAGGCTCTCTGTTGGGTTTCTTTTGTGCCTGGTGTGGGGACTTTTCATTTTCTGTTGCAGGCTGTTGTTGGGTAGGGTTTTTTTACTCTCATTTTACTCCCATTTTTCAGAATAGATATATTCTGCAGAATTTTTCTTGCCTGACAATTTGCCTCTGTGTTAGCCTAAATTGTGTTATCTGCTGTTTTGAGTTCAGAATGGTGTAAGGGTCTCTTAGCAGAAGGACTTTCCGTATTCCAACTAGACGATCTTACTTCATGAAGCTGTTTAACTTAACACACACCAGGAAAATGTTTTGGTTTGCTTCGAGAAGAGGTCCTAACATTAAACATACAACCTGAAAAGCACTTCTTTTCCTGTCAGCAAGATAATGCAGTTTGTGAGACAAATAACCTGTTTTACATCGGTCGTTGTCATTCGAGCACTTGGCTTCGCAACGAAAAGGGCAGAAACCCCAGCTTTTCTGAACAAAAGTGTCAGTGGCCTGAATGTAATGTGCTGGATTTAAACTGTGATGGAGATGTGCATACCTTACCTAGTGTGGTGTGTGATCTTTCACTGGAGCATAAACAGAGCCTGTATTGTACTGTTTTCTCTCTTGGCGTGTGTTCTTATTAGTGTCCTCAGACATTACAGATGGCGACACTGTAACACGAGGCAGTGCCCCTCCTTCAGCCCACTCTGTGAGCACAGGCTGGGTTACATAATGTGCTCCACAGCACTGTACTCTCGTTATGGAAAACCCTTTGTTTTCTCATACTGCTTCATTTTTAAAAGAAATAGTTTCAGAATTGTTTATAACTTTTTTTACCAGCAACTGCATTCTGATTAAAAGCTGGGGTTTTCTTCTGCTGTACATACCAGGTAAATGTTTACAAATCATAGAACTGGCATTTGGGAAGGGTAAAGCCAAGGGCAAGTAGTTTCAAGAATATCTTATTGGTTTGGGAATTTTTGTGTTTGGGTTTTTTTGTTATGGTTGTTGTTGTTGGGTTTTTATGTGGTTTGGTTTGGTTTTTTTAATATAGCAGAGTTCTGAATGCTCTAGAGGTTGATGAATGGGTGTCTTTTAATTTGAGTGAATTTTTTTGGCTCTCTCCCCTACAGCAATCTAGCATACTAATAAATACTCTTGGCCCTAAAAGTTGCTTTTTTTTTTTTTTTTTTGATTCCTGAATTAAAGGAAGGAAAATACATCCAAAATGCCTCAGCTGCACTGTGAGATCAAGTAGCTCTTACCAAAGGGTACAGAATAGCTCTTTATTCATTCTCTGTATTGGGCAAGAATTCAGTAACCTTTATTAGTGATAAATGGAACCAATTCTTGATGTTGGAACTTTTCAGTGAAAGGGAGCAGCAGCTCACAAAACCTGCTTAGTTATTCAGGTCCTTATCCAATATCCAAACGAATACTTGAGCTCACTCACAAGAAATCCTGGCCTTTATAATTTAGCCAAAAACATTTATATGTCTACACGGCATGTAAAAATGTAGAAACATGTAAAAACCTAGGTTCAGCTTTTCTTACAAGCTGTGCTTGTTCTGTACACGAGTTCAAAAACCTGACCAGCAGATTTATAGTAGTAATATTACAAAACCTGCATGAACATAAAGGTTAAAGGGTATGAGAAGATGTGTGTTTCTAAAAACTGCTCTGACCTGCTACTTTCAAAAAGAATAGTTGAAGAAAAATGGGTTTGAGTTGAATTATTTGGCAGTGGAAAAATACAGAGATGTTTATTTGTTTCAAAATGTGCTTCTTGAAATACTTGACTGCAAGTCAAAAAGCCTTCTTGCTGTGGACCTCTTTTGTTGTGAGAAATAAGGATGCAATGTCTACCAGAACACCTCAAACCCTCCTGTTCTTGTGTGTGAACAAGATATGCTCATGTACTGAATCTCACTTTTTAAACATCTTAACCACATCAAAATAACTTGGTGGGGAATTTTTTGAGTGTACATATTTAAATGAGAATTTTTTACCCACATTTTCTGAATGAGAGCTTAGCTGGTTGTAAGGTCCAACAATCATAACCTTAGATGGAGTTTGAAGCTCAGTAGCTGTTCCTTGCTCTAAATATGGCTATCTTTTGTGTGTCTTTCTTTTGGGGCCACTGTTTTAAGAGGAACAGGGCTTCAAATGGTTGCACCTGAAGGGTGTTTTGTACCTAATTCTTGTGATATAAGGCAGTTAGCATTTGAAGTTAACTCTTACTAAAAGATGTTCAGAATACTGTTATTTAACAACGTAAATTTTTCTGAACTTCAGATTCCTTTTTTACCAATCTTTTTTTGTAGTGCAGTATCAACTCACATTTAAAATTGCACTTCCCTGAGTTGCTATGGACATTAAAGTTTGTGATTCAGTAAAAGTTAAACTTCAGTAAAAGTTGAATGTTCTGGCAGATATTCTCCTGTCCTCTTCCTGTCAAGTTTTCCACTGAGTGCCAAAATTAAAGGCTAGATTGTCTTTTGGACAAGAGCAATTTGGCATCTGATGTTTGCTCATGTAACTTGAACTCTTGACATTCTTTGTGCAATTTCTATAAAAGGTATTTTCAAGTGTTACTTAAAAATACCAGAAAGATACAAGTGAGCTATCTTACTTGTTTCTATAAAGGTATTTTTAATAAGGAGTAGTTGAGTATAACTGAATGTTCCAATATGTCACTATGGTATATATATATATACACACACACAGATGAATGACTTTTTGTCTGTGCAAACTTAATTTTAAATGATTCCCACCACACTGCTTTTGGTGTTCAGGCATTTTAGAAATGAACCAAATTTTTAATATGCTTTTTGTTGGTAAGTTTTTATATGGTGTATGAATTGTATGCAATGGTTCAGTAAGGATAGAGATTTTTATCAGTTTTAGTTTATTTGACTAGAATCATTAACTGAATGGGAAGCAAATTATTTTCCATAGATTTTAGTGCTGCTCTGTGAACTTGAGCTTTAAATTCAGTCACAGAAATTCCATTTTTAAAATGCCCAGAGACATCAGGCTAAACCCACGATGCTTTTGAAACTGCAGTGTATATCCAGATAGCAAAGTCATGCAATGTGAATTCTTCGCTGCCTTCTTCTTGGTTGGGATTCTCATTTGTGAGAGTAATGTGGAACGGTGTGCAAACAGATAGTGTCATTCTCTTCTCCTATACATAAAGGTAAAACTCAAATGTTTGACCTCCCTTTCTTCTGTAAAACTTTAAATACTCCCCAGGTTTCATGTTGGTGAAGAAACACGCTTGCATGGGATGTTCCAACAGTCAGAAAAGGAAAGGACAGTTGTTTGGTTGTGAAATGCATTATAGTTGGTCACTGTTCTTATAGACACTAAAGCTCCAATTTGGCATATGTGATACTTTTTCTTCCCCTAAGGCTTTCACCATGGCAGATAACTTACTGTCCAGGGGAAAGAGGTTTCCTGTCCAAGGTTCATTGTGTTCTTATTCATTCATTTCTCATAGTGGAAATGTGAATATATCTTGACAGTTTTTATAGCCAAATTTCTTAGCCGGTTATCACTGCCACTAGTAATGAAACAGAATAGATGAGGTTTTTTCATTTCTGTAGTTTTTAATGCCACTCAGCATGGGTTCACCCCCTTTTGTCCTTCTCATTCACCCAAACTCAAGTTAAACTTCTGTACTCTTTCTGAAATATACTCATATGCAAAATCTGTCCATTTGCAGTTGTGAGCATTTGATGTTGATACTTGGAAAATCAGATTTTGGAGTGGATAGTTGGTATCTCCTTTGCGATTATGTAACTAATAGTCATTTCTTCTAAGATGCTACAAGTACAGTGCTTCCTGGTTGCTTTCTGTGTCAGTGTAGATCTACTAAAAATTGTCTTACAGGATTTTATTTTTTATTTTTGTTCCTTACAAGGATTTAGGAAGTTGTGAACTTGTGCTGTCGAGGAACGTATGTGTTTAAAACTTATGTTCAGGTAAACTCTTGGTCTTTCATAAAATAGTGCTCTGGTGACATTTTTTCCAGGCTGCTTTTTAGTTCTCTTCTGACTTACTTTATTTTTTGTTGTATACCTGCAGCTGCCATCCAGCTTTTTAAGGCCTCCACAAGCTCACAATGCCACAAGTGGTACTCACGAGTAAATGATCTTGTGGTTTAATCCACGGTGTGACAGCTTTTATTATTGTTGTTGTTACTATTGTTATCTAGAAACAAGTAAAGGGCGTGCAGTATTAAATTGGTACTGAAGAGCTCACCTAGAAACAACACTGGGGTTTGGCAGATTACAGCTGACGTGACCCTCTCTTGAGTCATTGGTCACTCTGTTTTAATGAGCAAGAGGGCAAAGATTCCGTCCCGGATTTTTGGGATTGCTTGGAGGTCTAGGTTTGCTCTGCCATCCCAATAGATGGCATGAAGAGGATGTGTCCTGAAATGTAATGAGTAGTGAAAAAGTGTTACTAGTGACAGGTTAATACTGGGCTTTCAAAAAATGTTTCTTTCACATGCACTACAAATAGTTAATACAAATACTGGCATGACAATTAGTTCAAGAAGTTATTGGAGTCAGCATGACAATCATTTCAATTACAATGTATCTATCATCTGGCGTCAAAGGATACTTTGTGGTTAGCCGTGTAATATTGCCGTGGTTACTGGCGTGCTTTCTTCCTAATTTTAAACATGCAGGTAACCATTAGTGTAACATTGGCTTGCTGTCTGTACCGGATATGCATCTTAAATTTGAAATATTGTGAAAAAATGGAAGTCCACTTCCAAAAATTATGTTAAACAAAATTAGTTAGAAATTTGTTATTTTTTGGCAATGCAAAGTTCTGAGAATTGACTTAAAAATATGGGAAAAAATCCAAAGAAGTAGCCTATGAATTACAGTCAAGATAGGGTAGGAATACAAAATTAATTTGCCACATGCTTATAAGTCTTGAAAGCCTAGTACTTAACCTTTTTCTTCTAGTTTCAGTTCATTAATTTTCAAATTGTACTTATGTATTTTTAAGACACTGTTATGATTGAACATATTTCCAAAGAGTTAGTGACCTCATTTCTGGAATCAAGTACATAAAATAAACTTTTAAGAAGTTTAAGGTTGGAATATAAGAGCCGAATACTTACATGTGTTCTTTTTTGTGCGGAATAACAAAAAATTTAGAGTAGACAGTTGTTCTACCTGAGGAAATGATTATTCTAAAAACTGTAGCAAAATCTGCAACTCAAGTTTGGCATTCTGGTGACTCCTAAGAGTAGCACTGGGACTTCACACTGGGAGAGACCTTTGTGGTACAGGACACCACCAGTGAATTGGAAATACTTTATAATCATGTTCCTGTATATTATGCATGAAATCAGGAGTTACACATCACGCTGTGAAAAGTCCTACCTCTCTAACCCAACTGAAAAATACACCAACTGTTATATTTTAAAACAATTTCACTTAAAAGGAATGTTTGTTAAAGCTACTTCAGGGTATGTTGGAACTGAAACTCTTTCAAGATTTATGATTGTTTATTTAGGATTGATTTCTACCAGGAGCAGATGGTACTAGAAGCAGACAGATGACAAGTCATACAGCACAAAACACCTATTAAATGATACTTTGTAAGTGTGATCATGAAATAATGAGAATATTTTAAAGTGTTATTGCAAAATTAGGTTTTGAAGAGCAGATAGGCTTAAAAGGAGTTTTTTTGAAGGGGTAAGTTGCAATCAGGCTTTTTCAAAAAATACTTTAATTCAAAGATTTCATATCAGTAGATGATGAACTATTTGAAGGGCAAATTGAAGTTATATTCTAATATACTCTTGGGAAAGTCATAGACTGGCTATGGCAGTCTTACTGGATATGCATGGGATAAGAGATCTGCCTTTAAGGCATCTAACTTCTTAAAACTCTCTGTAGTTGCGTGTAGTTACACTAAATCAATTACTAAGATAGAACACAAACCAGGAATAAATTGTTATATCTCAAAGGACACTTACAACTTTAAAAAGAGCTATGTTTGAAACCTGCATCTTTAAATTAGCATAGATTTGTCCATTGTAGAAGTTTTGATCCAATAAGCAGTGAAGCAATTAAAGCTTCTGGTTCAGGTAAAAAAACCCAAAGATGGCATTACCATTGTTCTTGGTTAGGTCAATTTATGAGGAAGATCAGAGTGCCACTGTCTATGTCACCTTATTCCAAATTTGATTTTAACAGGATTATAAGGACTTCTCCTCTTCATTTCTCATGTTGTCATCTTATGCAAATTCCTGTGTAGATGAAACGTTTGGGAAACTTGATAAATGGAAATACTGGGAATGGCAGAATTACACATTTTTCACATAATACAATCCAAAGGCACATATTGATATGATGCTGGGGTTTTTGTGACACAGAGCTATCATTCTGAAAACCGATTCCTTAAGAACTGAGTGCTTTTATTGCTTTTTAGTTTAGTGACAGCATTGACCAACATCTGGAATTAAACTTGTGAGTTTCTTATTGGGAATATAAATTTCTTTGTTGTTTCTACTGGAAACAAGAAGTTTAAAAAGTTGAAAGTTCTCTTTCAACCAGGTAAAACCTGCCTAATGTAATCAGTGTGATCTGTTTCCTTACTACCATTACAGCTGACTTAGAGTTGTAATAGTTCCATTTGCCTTGCAGATTTTTGAATTGGAAAATGAAGATGCCACAACACTTGCATTTCTGTGTTGTCAAATACTACCACAGCATTGCAATACTTGGAATTAAATAGTACCAGCAGTGTTAGATTTTGCATTCTGTGTAATAGTGAATTTTATGTACAAAATCCCTTCTCTATTGAAATTTTTCTTTTAGTGTCATTTAAGTTTATGAAATTTAGGGAAGACTGCTAGGGCCAGTATTTATATTAGTATGATAATGTCAGTGCTGCAAGATGTCTGCTTCCAAAGTTCCTTGTTAAAGCTGAAAGCTCTCTTAGTGTTATTTAATGTAATCCTTTATATGTAGTAGTTTGTATTTGCAGATTAAATTTGTTCATCAAATTATTGCTTTTTTAATAAAAAGTAGTTTATTCATATGGCAGTACTTTAGCATTTAAAACACAGAATTCTCTTTAATTTTACTCATTTATTAAAATTCATTAATAAAATGTAAGACTTCAGATGGAGCAAAATGAGAATTTTCCTTTAATGGAAGTAAAAACATCTTCATGAGAGGTTGCTGAATGCAGCATTTCTACTTTTGTAACAAGTTCTGAAAACCAGGTTTTTAAATACTAAACCAAAAACTTTGGCACTGAGAAATTAAATTTAAAAAAAAGAAAAAGTTTGGAGCATCAAAAAAATGCCAGCTGTGAAACTAGAGGGAAAGAAAAGGCCAGGGCTTCTATCAAAGCACCCTCAGCGTGTGGAATATTTGTGGTCAGTAGATACCCTGGGGCTTGGGATTGTTGAAATACCAAACTCTGGAGCTGACCCAGAAGCTGACAAGCCGTGAGTGTCCCAGCAGTGCTGCCCTGGTGCTGCAGAGAGCAGGGACATCTCCAGCCTCCTGCACAGGAACACTCCCAGTTTGTTCTCCCTGCTGCAGAACCGGGAGCTGGGCTTTGAGTATTTTCAAGATGTCAGCTTACAGGCAGCAAAAATGAAATATTTGCATGACTGGAAACTCACAGGTTGGAAACAGGAGCATTGGAGTGGAAGCGTTGCTTGTGTTTCAGCTGCTTTCATGTTTGCATCTTGGTGTTTTCTGGATGCTCAACGTTTTCATTAATAGAGGTTTGATTTTTTTTGAGGAGCATGTCTAAAATCTTCCAGAAATTTAGATCATGGATGTTTCAGGAGAATATATTTGGGGCTTGGTGATTAGTGTATTTTTAGATAAATACCTCTCTCTGTCCACCATTTTATTTGAAGATTCCTGATTCGTTCTATTACACTGGTTATTTGTATGACTTCTGTCACTGAGATGCTAAAAACTGAAAAAAACTCCAAACCAAAACAAAGAAACCAACTACAGAAGTGTGATGAAAATTTTTATAATAATGAGTTTTGCCCTTAAAATGGGGCGGTTTTTTTCTCATGTTCCTGTGCAAATGCTGCCTCTACAGAAGAAATAACTCGTGGTCCATCTTATTTTCTCTAATTCAATGAAGAAATTGCAGACAGTATACTATCATACTCATTCTTCTGTGTCCTTAATCTCTAGTTTATAGGCTCTTTAGCATTATCAAAAAGGTTTCAATACTAGCTACTTATAGGAGTTCTGCTTCTCCATTCTGGAGGAATGAAAACTGATTGTTGTTGCTGGCTGGTCTTTACTGTCTTTGAGCTGGGGAAGAAAGTTTAATATTTGTATTGCTTTTCTTTTTCCCTTGTGCTTCTAGTCTTTATTTTCCCTTTTTTTAGAATTCTTTTCTTCCTTTTTTTTTTGGTTGGTTGGTTTGTTGAGTTTTTTCCTTTTTTTTCTTTTTTTTCTCTTTTCTTTTTTCTTTTCTTTTTCTTCTTTTTTTCCTATGTAGGAAGTCCTTGGTGCCAGGGAGCTGTCTTTTACTATCCTAGATGTGTAATCTGCAGTTGAAACATACTGGCAAGAAATTGGGGAGCTATTATGTGGTGTTAGTGATAAATGTAACATTGATTCCTTAGGGTGCATCATTGTCAGGTTGGCACTGCTCAGTTTGGAATTTCTTCCATGTAATTAAAAAAATTCTGTTAGAATACACTAAGGGTATAGTGAACTGGGTAGTTCTGAATTTTTCTGAGCAGGAACTAGACAGGGAGTAGGTTGTTTGGGGCAAGGGGTTGTGTGTGTGGTGATGTTTTCTTAGAGGGGGTGGATTGAATGTTCTAAGTTCTGAAGTTGTCTTTTATTTTTCAGAAGAACTTCTTGGGTCTCAGCTGCTGTTTTGCTAGCAGATCTTTGCTGCCATGAGTGTTAATTTTATTCTTATATGGTACTAGCTCTCAAGTAGGAATTCACTGAATAAGGTTAATCTAGCAAGGGAGAAGAATGCTTTTCGCAATAAAATGTCAATAAAAAATGTGTGTTAATTTTATGGCAGTCATGACACAACAGCTGAATTAATAGAAATGTTTTGCCTCTTAAAATTTCTTGCTGTGTATAAAATCTTGATCCCTCACCCTCAGCATATTTGAAACTCTGCTGTAAAGACCTAGACATCTAAGCAGAGCTTAGGCCAGAACCAGGATGCTGATTGATTATCTGTCTCTCTTCTGATTTCTCAGCAGCCTTCCCTCAGAGAGCAAACTGGTTGGTTCTTGTTCATTTTTATCACTCACTGTGATGTGATCTTATTTTTCTGATTAAGCTATAAACTGGTGCAGAGAAATTGGCACTGATCCTGAAAGAGTTGAGAGATTTTGTGCTAATCTTTCAAAAGAGAATCTTCATCGGTGTATATTGTGCATGGATAAGTAAGATCTCTTATTTGTACCTTCAAAAGGACCTTAGATTAGCCTGAATTAATTAAAAGTGCTGGGTGTTACTTGCAGAGTGGGTTTTTTTCAAAATAAATTGCACCTCTATCTTTCTTATTTACAGTAAATGAAACAGTTGAAATTGGATTCTACTATTTTTGCTCTTACACACTTCAGCTTCTTTTCTATTTTCAATTAAAATAATAGCTTCTGAAATTAGCTTTAAACATGACAAAGAAAATGTTCCTCACTAATTGTTGTATATGACAATGACACACTGTTTTTAACTGTGTAGGACAGACTCGAGTTCCTGTCTCTGGAGACAAGGGAATGGTGATTTATAACTGATGGGTTAATCTAAAGATGTGATGAGCATCCCATATGTGTCAGGAAAACAGTGGTTGACTATGTAGGTGTTCAGAGCTCCTTAGGGAGAAGCACACTTGTCTTAGTAAATGTGACTGATGTCTTTAGAGTAATTATGGTTTTTTAAATATAAAATGTACAATATTTGGAAGATGCACTTTATGCAGTGTTTTTTCATAACATACAAAATGCTAAAACATACTTTTTTTTTATTTTAAATAAAACCTTTTTTCCCCCCTCTTGCCACAGGATAATGAGAAAAGGACCCCTTTACATGCTGCTGCCTATCTGGGAGATGCAGAAATTATTGAACTACTTATTTTATCTGGTATGTTCTGTTCCTGTTAATGGAAAACAAATAACTATGCACATCCAAAGAAGTATTTATGTACATCTTAGTCTGTGTAGCTATTATTTGGATATTTAATGTACTAGAAATTAAAGGTGCTTGTACTGAAATTTTGGGTTCCAGACTTACTAGTGTTATAATACTGTGTAGTTCTGCTCTAACATATTTATTTGTAGAAAACTTTCTCAGTTATGGCTATTTTTATTTGTAGCTTGATCAGCTTTCAATAGTTGAACTCTAGTTTAAAGTAATAGTGTATATGTTACAGGTAGATGTTAGCAGCACTGCTTTCATTCTGAAATGCACTTCAGAAGAACAATTACATTTGAACATAGAAGTTGTTTTCCAGAGTTGGTTATATTATTTTACGTATCTTTGCCTGTTGGCTTAAATGCACAGAATATAATTAGGATCAGATGAAAATGTTAAAATCTCATCTTTTTTTCCTATTTATTTGTACTAAGAAAAATTCCAAGTTTTGTAAAACAGTATACTTCGTTGGGTTTTTTTTTTTTAAGAGTAGGAATCCAAGAAACTAAACGAAAAATCTGAAGCAGAACTTCATGACTAAAGTACTGAATTGATTGTCTTTGATCTTGGACAGACCTACCCATCAAGTAGCTTGAGGCTGAACTCATAATAGGGAACTTCAAGCTTACATAGAAAGATTAAAACTTGTAGCAGTTCCAGAGAACTACTTTAATCTTCAGTCTGCTTAATTGCACACCTTACCTGTGCAAAGCTGGCTATTTCCACCACCCCCCATTAACCCTTTATAACAAATTTTGCTTTAAGGAAATGCCACTTTTAGGATTGTAAGAATTGCTTCCAGACCTTCAACTGAAATTGCTAGGCATAATTTAATTTGTTTTCACTTTAGCAAGACATAATATTGTCATTATATTTACTACTTGTACTGTCTCTGTACTGTATAGATATGTGTACATATAATTAATTAATATCACATTATGTATCTTTATATTTCTATCTTATGGAGATACTCTGTAGTGACATTTTGTCCAGGAAAGTTCACTTTTGAAAAGGTGCAAGGTTTGAAAATCTGAAAAGGTTCTGGTTTTCCTTATGGAGAAAAAATACAAGTTCTGGTGACTCTTGAAAATATATAGTGACCCATTGCAACAACTAATAATGTTATAAACTTTGCAAAGTTGTAGTCAGCTACTTTGGAATCTTCTGCCTGGTTTAAGTGAACGCAGTCCATTTAGCAGAACTGTGATAGAAGAAAATATCCCTCTCTTGGGCAAAGGGCTTAGGAAAGGAGGAAGATTCTAGTTCAGATGGGAATGAAACAAGATCCTAACTGGGAGGCAGCGGTAGGAAAAGACAGGTTAGTCCTGCTCGTTTTGGTCACATAGCCTGGAGTTAAGCATAAGGAAAAATAGAGAACAAAGAAGGGAAGTAAGAATTAGGGCAGTACAAATAGTCCAAAGTAGAGCAGTTGCTTGGAGGAGAGGTTGTGGGTGCTACAGTGTCTGCAGATTGTTCAGGAAGAATGTGAGGCATTGGTATGTCTCAGATAACATTTATTTAATGAAAATAAAGATTTGCTGGCAACAAAACGGTGCATTAGATAGTTGCAAATCAAACGCTTCGAAAGCTGTGGCTTGCATAGGCAATGTCAGTCTAACCTTGCTGTGTTCATGTGCCATGCTGTGTACTTCAGTAATGTGTTGTGCCTTGCTGGAGAGGCACAGCCTCCTGAAAGTCCCAGGGAGAGGCTGTGCTGGCAGTGAACCGGGGTGGTACAGTGAGGAATGCACAGGTAGGTGTGAGGAGTTGACACGTTTGTGAGTGAAGAGCAGCATTAATTGCAGGATGAAAGTGATGTCCGTGTGTTCAGGCTGTTCAGTTTGAAAGGCTGTGCTGCACTTGGGCACGAATCTGTGTATTACCTGCCTGCAAGCAGTAGTTTTAGGCAAGCCTCTTAAACTAAACTTTTAAAAGTAGTCACCAATTTAGTCTTCCCCATTTCTGAGTGCTGAATTTGAAATCTTTGTGGTCGGTGAAGTGTGAGCACTCAGCTGTATCAGAAGTGCTGAGCCAGCTGCTTCTCAGAGAAATCAGGTCTAGGTGTCTCAAAATGAGCTAGCTACGATTTGTCTTTTAACTCTCTTAATTGGAAGATGGGGAACAGAGGTTAAGTGTATTTATCATCTCCATTTCATCAAGATAAGGAAAATTCATTCGTTGTGTTTCAGCTGGAAATCAAATCTCTCCTTGGAGACAGATGTATAATGTTACATTTTGTCATAATAGATGAACATTGGGGAGCAAATAAAGAACATCTGTTACCAGCAAGTTTTGAAGAATGCTTGCTATGGTGCAACACCTCATTTTTAAAAATGAGGAAAGTTGTTTGTTGAATAAATACTGTTTCTGAACAACCATCTCCTGTGTGCAGTACATTTGCATGTAAAAATTGTGTATGTGACCTTAGTTGACTTATGTAACCTACCTGCACAAGGGTTTGAATTAAGTGCAGGCTGCTTTCATCCTAGCATTTCTCATCTTGTGAGAGCTTGTCTTTGCAACTTGCAATGTCCTCTAGCATAGCTTTGCAGGAATGTTACTAGGAGCCACTTCACAATTTTCCTGCTGTGCAAACTATTCTACAAAGACTGTTTGCTTTGATGTTTTTATTCTTTTTTTCAAACTGGATCTCAAAATTACTGAAGTCAGTATTAATCTTTCCACTATTCAGTGGCTATTACTTGATTCTTTCTTATTATTCTCTATTTTTAAAGTGTTATTATATGTTACCTGCATATAGGTTTTTAAAATTTGATTGGAACATCATTTTCATCCTGCTGCAGGGGATCTACATTGCTTTCAAATATGTATTTTGGATCATATGTTGCAGTCACAATGTCTTTGCTATAGATCTAAGGAAACCATATTGCACATCCTGAAGATATAAGTGATTCAGCCTTTTTGCAGAGTTTTGTGGAATAAGTTTTCAGTCTTAAGAGCATTCTTACTTAGTTTTTGAATTCTTGAGATACTTTCCCACTAAACCTTAAGGTTGCACTGTGACCTCTCCTATTGTCTTTCACCTGGACAAGGGAACTGAAGGTGATGGTTTGGATACAGGCTCTAAACATCAAATAGAATTGCTTTACTGGCTCCAGTTTGGAGCTGGACATTTAGATTGCCTTTTGTTTTTTATTTTGAGACACTGAACACTAATAAGCTTGTCCCCTGAGGATGCGAATGTCTTACCAACAGATTGTCATACCACTGTGGGCTGTGGCAGTCTAAATGTTGAAATAATCTCTCACTGTTGGATTGTATCTTGATAAGCAATTAGCATTCCTAGATTAGGAGGTGACCAGTAAATACAGGCATGAAAATGATTGTTTATAGCATCCAGAAGCATAGAACAAAAGTTTATGTTTTAGTCACTTAAGAATCATAGTTTTAGAGGCATTTTCCTTTCCTTTTCCGTATTACTCTGGGAAGAGTTGTAACACTCATCACAGGTGTATTTTTATGATTGCTATACAGCTCTGCATCCTGGTGCACAAATACATCTGTCTACTTTGCATAATTGCACTGACTTTAATTGTGTAAATGATGACAAACTACTGAAAAGTAGAAAAGTATAATAGTTAAGTCTTAATTAACTGAATGTCCAGCTTTTTGTTCTTTCCAAGAAGTCCTGATTTTAAAAAAATCTAACTCTTCTTTAGGTCCTGCATATGAACTGTTCTGGAGAGGCTTCTTGCTTTAGTAAAAAATCATTCTTTCTGATTGTCCTATGATTTTGAGTACTGTCAGAATCTACTGTGCCAGGAAATCACATGCAAAAAGCAGAACAGATTAGTGTGGTCACAGAATGTGTTCTTTTGATTACTAACTTTTTCCACTTATTTTCTTAAAATACCATACAGACAATTACTGCTTTCACTGAAATCAATGTAATTCATGAAAATCAACATTTGAATTGTCGGTTGTTTTCTTCTGTATAGATTTTGTTACTGTATTGCATTGATACTTAAATACTAATAGAACACACTCCTGTTTGCTTAACCCAAGATTTTCTCTGTATGAAGCTCAGTTTTACGTGAGTGTGGTCAAACTCAATCTCATTAAGGTTTGGCAGCCCACGAGTTTTTGTTTCCTCTGGGTCATCTGGAAAATGTAAAAATCATGCTGATGGCTGGAAAGCTATCATTATAGTAATAAGAGATTTTGGAAGATAGTAAAGACCCTTCCTTCAGTGTTACACCACTCTATCTGTGTTTCTTTCATCTAATTATGAAGCTATATGAGTATTAGAAATCCATGCAATGACAGTCACACAGCTCAGCTGCTGAAAGGCTAATGCTGCCTCCATCCCAGCTGAGTGAGGCTCCCTTTGTTTGGATTGCAGATGTACCCACATACTGAAGGCATTTCACAGGGGCCTCTTTCACACTCTGGCTGTATCTTTCAGCCTCTTCCTCTTCTTTTGACAGCGATGTTGGGTGATGTTTTTGTTTTTCAAGCTGACCTAACTTCCCCCTGGCAGTAATAACCGTCAGTTGCTGTGAAGAAAGTAGCTCTGATGTTCTTTGAGAGAGAAAATTAAGCTGACTTAGGAAGAGGGAGAAGGGTTCAGTAGCTCAAGTCAGAGAACCTCATGTTGCTCTCTAAATCTTGAGGAGGTGATGGCTGAGATGCAGCAGAAACTATGAAGTTCTGAAAGGAAAAATGACTTTTATTTACAAATCAATAAAGTCCTGAAAGGATGTCTTTGACTTGATTATGGTTTTCTTTTCTTTTGTAGCCAGTGTATCTCCATGTGGTTTTTTGGTTTTGTGGGGTTATTTTGGGATTTGGGAGTGGTTTTGTTTGTTTTTTAAAGAACAAAAATAAAAACTGTTCTGGCAGCATCATTGTGTCTGGTCAAAAGATCCTAGTCCTGTTCTTCTTGGATTTTTTCACTATTCTACAGATCCTCTACTATGCATTTAGCTTATAAATAGCAAGAAGGTTTCTCTCAGTAAAGTCTTACTCATTATTTTTGCAGCAATGATTTTCCAAGTATCCAAGTTTTCAGTAGGAAATTACCCTCAATTTCTATCACTGATTATTATCACTGATTATTCCAGTTCATATCTCAAATCTTTTACTTTAAAAGCTACTTCTGTATCTCCTCCTGACTGTTCACATATTTTTCTATCTAAGGAAAAGTTTTCTTCCCTATCTGTTTAGTCCTCAGTAGAGTCTGAGAATTTCAGCTTGCCAGTTTAAGTTCTTCCAAGGTCATTGTCTCTAGATAAAAATATGGATCATTTAAAAGGAAGAACTTCTGAACGTATTACTAGCTGTTAGGAAAATGATTAAATAGAATCTCATTATGGTAGGACTGCTCATTACTCTCAGTGATTTATGCCTGAGATATTTCTAATTTCTGCAAAGATAATTCCTAAAATTATTTCAGTATACTAGTTGTTAAGACAAAGCTTGTTACTTTCTTAAATGCCCTCTATAAAGATCTTATTTACATCTTTTACTCCTAAACAGGCACTTCAAATACTGAACATTGGGTGTCTGTATTGCATAATTGAATGAAAACACTTTTGCTTTCTTTGCTTATATTACGATATTGCTCAGTCACTAGCACAGCTTGTACAATAACAAAGGAAAATACCATCCTTGAAAGTCTAAAAATACAGACAGCAAACAGAACAGTGGAAGGCAATTCAGTACTTAAGTCAGTACTGTGAGCAAAGATGAAAATGTCTTGTCCTGTTGTATTTCTTAATCTATTTCCAACTAGTGATGCGTAAGTAATTTAGCCATTGCATTCATCAGTCTTCTGAGGACATTGCCAAATAGGAGGAGTTGTGGTGCAGAGGAGCTGGGGAGGAGAGTCACAGCAAAAGTTCTAGTGAGAGGAGCACACAGGTGATGTGAGAGACAGGGCTGTGTAAGAGTTGTTCAGCTGTTTATGGGTGAAGGAAGAGGTGTGTGGTTGCTCCTTGCAGCATTCCCTGCCCAGTCATTCTATGCCTGTCTCTCCAAGAGATGGTTGAGATGCTAGCTCTTACAGAATGTAAGGATATGGACACCAAGAAGTAGCAATTGGAGTGCAGAAACAGACATCCAGGAACTAGTGGCTAATAGCATATTTAAATGTGCAATTGCCACATATGAACTAATAGAATTAAAACCTCCAGATTGTTCTCTAAATCAGTGCATGTATTCAGTTGGAAAATGCGTCTCTTGAAACATAAATTTACTAGAAGTAAGCATCACAGAGTTTTCCCGTAGCTTCTATATTATATTTATTAAATAAAACATGTCTTTCTAATTGTCAGTCTTGTGAATACAGCTTGGCAAGATGAAATGTAAGATTCAGGGACAAAGGAAGATAATTATGTAATACTTCTCTTTCTCTCATTTCCCCTACCCCACCTTTTGCAGAGCAAAAGTCCTGCTTTTAAATTCGTCTGGATGTGTAAACTTACTGGACTGTACTAGCAAAATTAGTGATGAAAGGAGTTATCTTGTTTAATGTTTTGGCTTAGTGCACCAACTTGGAAGAATAATCTGCTTTGTTTGGAAGGTGCAGTTTTAGGGGAGGGTCATTTACACGATTGGTTCTTAAGTTCAGGTTGAATATTTGTGTTCCAGCATTGTGTTTGCTCTCTCTGGCAAGTCCCCTTATCCTTTTCCTGCAAACTCTATGGCATTAAAGAAATTGAAATACAAGAAATTTTACAGTAAACAAATATTTGAGAAGTTTTAATAAACGTATTATGACCAGGCCTTTGAAGTGTGGAAGATCCAAGGGGCAGGGTCTGGGGGAGTGGGGAGGGCAGGGTGTTGTTTGGGTTTGGGGTTTGTTGTTGTTGTTTTGCCCACTGCTGATTGAGATACACTGTACTGTGCTTTGAAAGAGCAAACTGCTCTTAACTGACATTTGAAATGTGAGAAATGCCCTGGTTAACATGTCAGCAGGTTGAGCTTCACAGGGATAATGTTGCATTGGCAGTGCTGTGCAGTAACTTACACACATACGTGTGTTCAAACTGTCTTTAAGCAAACTGTGAAGCAAATCATCTTAAAGCAAAAGTTATTTAGTAGAGGTGTAATATATTTTTGTAGCATTTATTTGCAATGGTCTGGAGTAGAGCTTTACCCCAGATGATCAAGGTTGTAAACTCCCTCAGTGCTGCATGGTAGGACTGTGATAGGTTTGAGGGAGCCCACGAAGGGTGAGGGACCAACGGTAACATTTTCCCCAAATCATGTGCTAGGCAGTAAAGTACAGCCTAGAGGAGGATTATGTTCTCAAATGCAAGGCTGTTCGGAGAAGCTCTTTTATGAAACTTAAATCATTCTCATCAGCATGGCTTCTTGGAGAAATTTAAGGGCAAAGTATCTCACTATTAATTTAAAAATGTTACTTTGTTTAATGTATCTAAAGCAATAGATCTCCCAATTCCCATATTAACAGTGCATATGTGTTTTATGGTAGTACATTTATTCTGATTATTGCTTAAAAACCTTGTCTTTCAATATAACAATTTTGCAACTTCTTTAAGAGTTTTAGCTGTGGAGGGAAGAAACAAGCTTGGTGGTTCTTTCTTAAGTCCACCAGAGATTTAGATTTGTTATGAAAAGTCAGCTTTGGTTTTTTGTCAGAGAATCTACAAATTTTGTGTATTTGCAGAGTTAACTTATTTTAGTGTCTGCATATTACAGTGTTTTAACTATGGAATGTGCTAGACCTAGGCGTCCTCGTTTCTTTGGGTGGAGGACCACTTATGGAATGGGGGGGAAGAAAATTGCTGTGTTAATTTTTCTCCTTTTGAGAGGACCATATTACTTTTAGATATCGCTTCAAATTTCCATAGACATTCCTCTGGCTAATGCGGATTTTTTTTCTTACTTTCACATATCGTTTTCTTTTAGTCTTAGTGAGTGTGATTAACTTACCACTGCTAAAACCTTTTGTACAGCATCTTTTTGTCTTTATTCCTTCTCTCTTCTGGTGGAGTTTTTAGGCTGCATGTTAAAAGTACCAGAAATGTCAATAAACCACTTACCTGAATACATAAACACTGCTTGGAGTCTAAGCACCTTTTCACTTAGAGCTAGAGCTTAGGTAACTGCTGTTTCTTTGGAGTGGAAACGTGGCTTTCTCCTCTTCTGGTGGGCACAGTGCTTCTCCTGTCTCAGACTTCATTACCTGGGTGGATCTGACCTGACCTCAAGTCTTGCAAATGCATTTTCCTCATGAAAACCAGGATGGTAATTAATGACCTAGTAACTCACTTAGGTCCTTTAAAATGCTTTAAAGACATTTGTATCCTACAATTAGAGATAGAAATCAGACTATGAAAGTCTTCATTCCTTGGTTGTTGGCTAAATGTGAAGTCAGGTGGAACCTGGAGTACGATTTTGGCTCTTATTTTTGTCCCATCTGCTAAAAACAAGATGTGGCCAACAATTACCTGCAAGATAATCAAGAACTACAGATACTTTTGAAATATATTTATTACATTCTCACTTAACAATCATTACTTAGTTATATTTGTGATATAATTCATTCATCACTTACTGTCTTTTGGCAAAGATTGCCCTAAATCCGAAGACATTTCTGGTGACTTTTGGAATACTCAAACTCTTTTTTTACTAGAGTTCTGTGCAGGACTTGATACAGTATAGTATGTTATGTCACATGATGTGATTCACTACACCACCAGGTCCTTGGGATGTTTGACAAAAGCAGATACTAGCATGATCAAGTCTCTTAAACTTTTGTTAAATTGTGAGGAGTTTCTTCAAATGAACTTGGACTTTTTTCCCTATTCATCAGCCTTATTTATAAAAAACTTTTGTTCTTGGAAAAATAGGATGACACCCAAAGCTTCTGAAATTTGAGTAAGATGGAAATCCCTGAAGTTGTAGCCTGAAGTTAAACTTCAGTCTCTGTCTAGTGCTTGGAAGACTGAGGATCAAACTGGGCCTTTGGATCCTGCATCAGCTTCCGTATCCTGTTGTTTTGACTGAAAGGGATGGATTGATGAGAGATTTGACTCAAGAGAATTGACTTCAGATATTTGGTTTGCTTAGTATATACAACCATGATTTTGTTCACACTGGATTTTTGGTCAAGTGGGCTGCAAGAGACTTCTTTTCTGGTGCAGGTCTTGGATCAAAATACCCTTGGCTTGTGTCCCTTACAGATGTTTGTGCAGCTTTATTTCCTGGGGGCAGGGAGAGTGCCTTTAGAAGCAGAGAGGTGTGGCTGTTAATCTCTCTCATGAAGGGAGGACCAGGAGGTCCTGGGGTGGGCTAGGTGACCTGCTGGAATAGTGAAGATTTGTTCCTAAAGTCACAGTAGAAGAATCATCCTCATTCCATATACCTGTGCATTAGACATACCAACCACAAGGAAACTGGAGGCATGGGGAATAAGTGTAACCTCCTTCTGTATTTTAATGGAGAATTTAATCTATAGACAGAAAGTATGAGATTTTTGTTGTTGAATGAAGGCAAGGAGTTCGTCTTTCTTACACAGCAGCCTTTTATGTGGTTTTGGAAACACAAAAGATTACAAAGGATGACCTAGTGTAAAAGTATGTGTGTAAAAGTATGTAGAAGTATTTTGTTGTGGAAGAGTATTATCAGTACAGCGTTAAAAGAATTTCCCCAAAGGGTTGGACTTCAACTGGAGAAAAGATCCCTTTTCATTTTTTGCATTATACTGTATTAATGAGGCTAGAATAAATAACTTCCAATAGTTCTATCTTTGTTTTTGAAAATATTTTAGTCATTCTATAAATATATTTTTAATTTCTGTTGTTTTTATTTTTTGTTACAGGAGCTAGAGTTAATGCCAAAGACAGCAAATGGTTGACTCCTTTACACAGAGCTGTAGCATCTTGTAGTGAGGTATGTTGTTCTTTTTGACTGCTTTGTGCTAAAATGAGACATCTCAATTTACCTCCTGTCTGTTGTTCATTTTTTAAAAAGTGAAACTACTCCATTTGAAACTGCAGAGCATTTTTGCAACAGTTTGTTTAACCTGTTGAGGGTATCTATATATGTATATCTCTTGCTTAAGCAGTAAGAAAGGAGGGAAGGTATAAAGCTAGAGTTCTCAGCTTTGCTCTCTGTGACTTCCCTAGCAGAGGATTCTGCCCACCATGTTCTCAAGTCCAGTTCGCTTCTCCTAAGGTAGCCAGAATGGTTCAGGATGAGGGAAGTAGAGATAATTAAGATTTAGTACAACTTTCACAGCATGGTCTTTACATTTCTTCTTTTTTTTTCTACGTGCTTGCCTGTTCAGGCATTAAAGAAATAAATGGTTCTATAAAGGCCTGCAAGTGTCTTTTTTTAAAAAGTGATTAATTAATAATAGTATTGAGCATCACTTTAAAAATTATAAGTGAAATTACGCTGTTTCTTGAAGTCTACCAGTTATACAATTGTGAGAATATAATAATGTAAAAAATTACTTTGTTATGGTTTCTCTATGGTGGTTGCCCTAATAAAAAATTTAAATGCTTGTAGAAGATCAAAAGAAGCAGAGAAATGCCAAGCTTGTTATGTGAAAGAGTTTATGGAAAACTATCTCCTTTGAGGTCCTGAGAGAAATTGATGCTCATTTCAGTACGTCTCAAATAAAGGTTTTTTATTAGTAAATTTTGTTTGAGAAGATAGAATTGAATACTTTCATTTTGGCAAGTGTTGAACTTCAAGTGTTTGATCCACGAACTATCTAAACAAGCCTTGTTTCAGTTTTTTGCTTTTGAATTCCCTGGATAAATTGCAGTATTTTGTCACTAGCATTAATAGCAAAGTTATGTAGAGATCATGTTATTCAAAACAGCATTTGAAAATGAATCTTCAAGGGCGCCTTATTCCCAAATGCTCTCTGTTCTTGAGATATTTTTAGCCTATTCCTTTGGGAGCTGACCAAAGCACCAAATGCTGCATTCTTCAGAGCTGAGGAACAATAAAAGCTCTCCATATCAGTAATGCTTGCAGAGGAGTGCTGCAGACAAACTGGGGCTAAATGATAATTTCAGGAAATGCAGCCATGGCCATAGGATTTTATATATGGAAGATTTTAAACAAAATGTTAACCAGAGGCAAGCACGACGTGTAAACCAGTCAGACTATTGACCCAAAAGGCAGTGATAGAGGCTTGTCAGAATTGTCTATTTATAAACACAGTGAGTCATAGGAGCCCGTATATATGGTTGATACGTGTAGGCACCGTTTTCTAGCTGACAGACATATATGGGCTTGGGGCACTAGATGAAAAGCTGTAATGAAAAAACTTGATAATTGTTTCACTGAAACGTCTGGACTCTTGAAGCAAGTACAGCTGCAGTTAAACAAGGACATTGAAACATACGAAATAGCTGGAATTACAGATTTAGCTGTCAGCCGCGCAAGTTTAAGCAGCTTCATCTCGAGACAGTCGCATTTTTATTTGTGTGTGCCTGGCGTACATTGCAAATTAAAAAAAAAGAGACCCTAAGTAGATTATGTCGTGAAATTCATTAATGCATATGCACATAAAAATTAGATTCATTCTTTTTAGTATTCTTTTAGTATTATGGTGCTTCCTTCTGCAAAAGGGGTAATAGCAGTTCTAAAATTTCCTTGCCCTGATTATGGTATGTCTTAATATTTGGGTTAAAAAAGACAAGAGTTAAAATATACTTAGTTTTTTAAAGTACTGCATCTGCTCCAGTTTCTCAGAGAGTAGAAGAGCTATTCAATTTTCTCATTAAATTACAATCCTGTGATGCAGTATTTTCACTTTTATGTTCCTATCTTCTTTTTTATTGACTACAAGAAATTTGAACATTTTAAATATGATTTATTATCATATAAATAGAATCAATATTTACTTAGCATTCTGCTCCTAGCTGAGAGTAGTACCTTGCTATTGTAGCACTGTGTAGTTCAAAATTTCTAGTAACTACTTGTGGTAACATGTTTGAAGTTCAAAGTGGTAATCAATTATTTGTGTGCTCAGTGACTGAGTTGGCAGTCACCAGAAGCAATTAGTGAATCGTGGGAAGGTCACACAGCTGATGCAAAATGCAATATTCATCATTGTGTTGATATTGCCAACACATTTATTTTTTTATGCACTCAATTGCATGCACATATTTTAATGGGATTTGTTTATCTTGCTGTAAGAATTACAGTATTTGTCAAATTTTCCTGGCTTGTACTTTTAACAAAAGGAAATGAATAATCTTTTTGCGAGATGGAATTCAGTGCAATGTTTTAAAACCGTTTTCAGGAGTTTTGCAACAGTGTATGTTGAAACTTTTTGTGACCATGCACTGTTTTATCTGTGGTTCTCTAAATGTACACTTAACAGTTTTCCATGTGGCTTAAGGAACTGGATAAAAGACTTGAAATGGTTGATATGGTTAAATCCTGAAAGGAGTATATTATTCGTGTTCTTGAGAACATCCCCAAATTTGGATTTATAATAAAGTACAGATCCCAAAGTGTAAGATTATGTCTTTATATTATGATTATGATTAGATTATGTCTTTATATTATTACGGCTGTCATGTCTGATCTTTCCTAAGTGGCTTGGTTTTTTTGTAAATGCTTTCAGGACGCTGTTCAGGTGTTGTTAAAGCATTCAGCAGATGTCAATGCTCGTGATAAAAACTGGCAGACACCCCTACATATAGCAGCTGCAAACAAAGCTGTGAAGTGTGCTGAAGCTCTGGTGCCTCTCCTAAGCAATGTAAATGTGTCTGATCGAGCAGGCAGAACTGCATTGCATCATGCAGCCTTCAGTGGACATGTTGAGGTAAAAGTTAATTTTCTTAACTTGTTTCCCACTCATCATTCTGTCCCTCGCATTTCTGATGGGGTTTTTTTCAGTTTAAAATCATTTCTCCTCCAACCCCTCAGAAAACCCCAACCCCTATTTTGTATTTGGTTTTTGTATGCATCTCTGTAGAGAATGGTTGTGGAAAAGAAATGTTACAGTATTCAATTTTCTTATGACAGAAGCAACTTTGTCGAGTTAAGTGGGGTTAAATTAGTAATAGGTAAATTTAAAATGGAAAAAACAGGATAATTTCTGTTCAGTAAGCAGTGAACATAGGGAATATGTTGTCACTGAAATGTGGAGGAAATACATGTAATAAGGTCTAAGTCATGAATATTCAAGCCCTGAACAGTGGCTGCTGATACATTGCCATTGTAATTTTATATAGGTTATTGGAGACAAATTGGAAATAGGCTTGCTTTTAGGGATTGCCTTTAGTGAGTCCCTTAGTAATAACCTGAAGATGTGACAGATTTCATAGCTTTGCCATATTTAATTGAGATGTTTTTGTTGACATCAAGTTTTGTGTTCCTTACAGTCACTTCATTGTGGCAGCCATTTTCAAGCTTATGGAATATTCAAAAACCAGCACATTTCAATCCTCTAAAAATGCATATATTTTTGTTTTCTTCTATGACTTTCTCTGTCGAAGCAAAGTTTTCCATTATGAATAGAAGATTTCTCTTCTTTCTCTTTATCTCAGATGGTCAGCTTACTCTTGTCTAGAGGGGCCAATATTAATGCGTTTGACAAGAAAGACAGACGAGCTATACATTGGGCAGCATATATGGGTATGTACATATATCAGTTGATTAATACTGTGGAAGTAAAAAAAAAAATCACCTTATGTTTAGTGGGTGTGCATATTTCTAGGAAAAATATTTGCATTGAAAGTATTGACATTATCTGCATCTGCCAGAAAACCATTGATTGTATAGTTCAAATTGCCTTGTAAATGTATTTTTTATGGTGACGAAAATCAGTTTGTTGGAAAAGGAACAGTAAGGTAAGTAGTTTTGTTCTTTAAAAAGGAGGAACTATGTCCTTCAGTCAGCAAGTCTATTCTCAGGTGACAAATTTTGCAATACTGCTAAATAAAAAGTAAGCAGTTAATACAAGGGGCACCTGAAACAGAGGATCATTACAGCAACCTTGGGGATTGTATTTTCAAAGAATATTTCATCTCTGAAACTACAAAATCTTGCCTTTCCAGGAGTGGATAATTGTTCTCATGGTCTTGATCAAAACACCAGCAATACTGTCAGAGTAATGTTCTTCGTTGCCTTTTATCAGATTTGAAAATATTTGAATGTGCCAGTGAATTATGAAGTGATCATCACAGCACTAATGCTCTTTTTATTTGAAGCTGCATGGTACTGCACTTCAGGTACTGATAGCAGTACTTGAAACCTCAGAAGTGAAAGAACAGTCTTCATTATTGATCCAGTGTTCTTTGCAATATTTTGCATTAGTATTTTTAATGTGCTTGTATCTGCAAAGCAATGTCTGTGACAGTCTGTCCAGCCACCTTACTGAAGGTGGTTATTTGCAAAATTTTGTTGAATGAAACTTGTGCATGAAATGTCAGAGAACTGACAAGTGTCAATGAGAGGACAGAAACATTTTCTGACTTATGCTGCCTAGATGAGAGGAAAGTCTTCTGTTTTTCAGATAAGCTACATTTATTCCAATTTTAGTCAGTGCTGTTTTGTAGGCTATTTATGGGAAACTGTTAATGAACAGTGTTTGGTTAGGAAAAACGTAATTTAATTGATGTTGATCAACCTAAATATCCTTGTAGACAAGAGAAAAGAAAAAGCTTTTGAAAGTCTTCAGTCAAAGAAAAAAAAGTTATGACATTCTCACAATTTAGAGCCATTATACACTGCTCCAGTTGTTTGGAGAAAACCTTAAAAGCTTTTCTAACAGGTGAAACTGACCACAGAATAAAAAAGTTACGCTTTTCGTCATTCTACTATAAATAACTTTCTAGGGTTGTATCCATTGTTTCCCTTCCTTCCTGCTTTTCACCCAGCTCCATTGCTGTCCAGCTGCAAAGCTGCAACTGAACAGGATTTACATTCCTGTGTGCTGGTGTTGCCCTCATTGGTGTGCCGGCTTTTCTCTGCAGCACTTCTCAGATCAAGTACCTTGCCCTTCTCTTTGAGAGTCTTCCACTGATCACTGCTTGCCTTTTCAATGCAGGTCAGGGGTTTTTTGGGGTTTTTTATCTTCTCTTTAAAGTTTTTTTTCTGCCACTGTTCTGTTCAGTGTCTCTATTGCTTTCGCTGCTTTCAATACCTTTACTTCTCTCATATAGAGCTTGTTTTCATTCTTATCCCCACTGTATTTGGGTCAGAAGATGAGTATCATGTTTGCATTACTGTTTCCCTTCTTTCCTACTATACTGAAGTAATTAAGTAGTGAAATATTATTGCAGCACTTCACATTGCACTGGTAAACTCTTACGGTTTTGGTTGGTATAGCTAGGTGAAATGGTATTTTGTATGCTGTTAGGTATACAGCATAAAATAAGTATCATGATGGCTGAATGTTTATAAAAATAGCTTTGTCTGTATTCCTTTGGCTCGACACTTCCTATTCAAACTTTTGCAAATTCTCTTAATTGCTTAAAAAGCAAAGACTTTTTATGAAGCACTTAAACTGAAAGCTGGATTTGATACTTTCTACTTAGATGTCAGACTGGGTAATATAAGTATTCAGTGTCCCCCTCCCCACTTCTGTAACTAAGGTAAGGGTGTCACTTGAAAGGTAAAACAGAGTCCCACGTGTGCCTGGATGGGTCAGTTACAAAGGTAAGGCAGTAAGTGCATCATGGTCTGTTAAACTCGTATGCTTCTTCATTTTCATGACTTCGTAGTGGGCAGTGTCACAGGTGCCTTTAAGCCAGTGGAGGAGCGTGCAGGCACAGAAGGGGGAAGCTCTTTGCAGCAGTGGTGGGTGTTGGTGTTGGGGCCCCTGGGCCAAAGCTGGCACTTCAGGGTGGGCTCCCTGCCCTCCCTTCCCTCTTTCACCTGCAACTTCCCCCAGGTCATCCCTTCTTCATGATCCCAACTCGACTCTTACTCTCCTCCCGTTGTCTTAGGACAGCTGTTGGTGCTTTTAAAAGCTGCAGTTCCTCAGAGACCATCTGAGTCAGTCTTGAAAATAGAGCTTTGCTAAATCCTGTATGATTTGGCTCAACATTTTAAATGTTTTGCAGGTAAAGGAAGTTGAATTGGGGGGAATATGTTTTTATGTGAAAGTAGAATATTTTCTTCTTTTCGTATTTGCATCATTTTAAAAATCTTAATGGGCATGCTTGGAATTGGGGTGAAGGTGGAAGATTGACAGTCACATTGCCTCTCGACTTGTTAATGTAAATTTGCAGTAAATATTTAATAATTGCAAGGTTACTCTGTCTCTCCAGTTCTCAAGTCTTCAAAAATAAACCCTTCAGGGTAAGCAGAAGACAGGATTGTGGTTTCAATATACAAATTTATTTTTGCAGTGTAAATGCTGTGATTGTTGGATCTGGTATGTGGAGATTATTATGTTACTTTTATAGTTCATTATAGGATTAGAAAACAAAGAACAATTCTTTATTTTCCAGATTAGGTCCAAAGGAAGAATGTCTTGATCGTGTTAAAACAATTGTAGAATTATTAAGTTTGCAAATCTGTGCTGATTGATTAAAAAATGATGCTTCATTTTATTTGTTTTTATTATTTTAGGTCATATTGAAGTTGTGAAATTGCTCGTGACCCATACAGCTGAAGTGACATGCAAAGACAAGAAATCATATACACCCTTACATGCTGCAGCATCTAGTGGGATGATCAGTGTAGTCAAATATCTTCTGGATCTTGGAGTTGATGTAAGGAAAAATAAAATGAAGTGATAAATATTTTTTTGTTGTTTGAAATGCTCTTGTTAGCACTGTAGCACACTGTTTATTTAGGGACAGATTAGGATATAGTGAAAGTATGTCAATGAAGATCTCTGGAAATACTACTTCTTCTGTTATAAACTCTCATTTCTCCATTAAGAGGAAACCTCCTTAAGAGCCTTGCAGATTTTGCACAATAATTTGAAAATAAACGTAGGGGGTTTTGTTTATTTTATATTTTTTGCTTTTAATTCATTGGACTGGAAGTCAGGAAATAGGAATTCCGATCCTAGCTTTGCCACACAGTCGTTTTTGGAGTGCAGGAAGTTAAATGCTTTTGCTTCAGTTTGCAAAATATAGATGTGACTGACTTTACTACATCACCTAAACTTTAGAAAATACTAAAAATTGTGAGAAGCTTCAATACTACAGTAAGCGAGGCCATATTAATATTGAAATGCAAAATAAATTAAAAGGTTCTACCGTACCTGCCTGTAGAAAGTTTACTGTTAACAATAAACTGTGAAACTGTAAGATATCTACATTGTGAATCGTATTTTAGTCTTATTAGGCTGGAGATTGCAACTCAAGTTCTATACTGAGAAGTAGATCCGAATTCAGTATCCTGTTGTGTACAACAAGAAATTCTGTTTTCTATACACACACAAAAAGTCTCTTTGACCTCTGTTTTTAACGAAAACTTGCAATGCTGTTTTATAGAAGTCCATGCTATGCTATGTATGTAGCATCTGCATCTTGCCACAGTTGACATTTTTGGCATGTGACTGTTCTCTTAAGTTGCATGCAGGAAACTGGTGTGGAGACAATTGGAGGAGGTTGGCTCACTTGTAAAGCAATCATACTCTCCCCCAGGACACAGATCTTGATCCAAGTGCTATATCCAGAACTTGTTTTTCATTTCTGGTTTTGAAGTGTTCCAAAACATAATCTCATGACATAAGTTTTTTTTCTTTGTTGGAATTAAATGCTGCATTAAATACAGTTTTTTGCCTACTAACTCATCTTGGGGTTTTTTGTCTCTGCTAGATGAACGAACCAAATGCCTATGGAAATACTCCTCTCCATGTAGCTTGTTACAATGGGCAAGATGTTGTTGTGAATGAACTCATAGACTGTGGTGCTAATGTAAATCAAGTGAATGAGAAGGGGTTTACACCTTTGCACTTTGCTGCTGCGTCAACACACGGAGCATTGTGTTTAGAGCTTTTGGTCTGCAATGGAGCAGATGTAAATATAAAGGTAGGTGTATCCAAAGCCGTCCATTCACTCTTAAAGATCTACTACATCTTTATCAGAGGTAGATTTAGAAAAATACTTGTTCTGATAACATGTAGAGGTTCCCACTGATAGATGGAGTACTTGTATGAGAAGTACTACAGTAAAAATGAGCCAGTATGTTGTTTTAAGAAACTTGATCTGAATCTGAAAACCTCAGTGGGTTGTGTTAAAGACCCCAAATGGATAAAGAAGAAGGATGACAATATTGTTTGGTCAATCTTGATTATATTTAAATGTCAGAAAACAATAATTTGTTTTCCCTAGTGTAGCCATTTAAGTAAGAGCAAATCATTTGAAAAAATGCAAAAGAACATGTTTTTCTTACAAATAAGTAACATGAAAGAAATCAAAGATATTTGAGAGAAATGTGTATGAGCAGGCTAATTGCTGGAGCAATTGAAAAGGTGATAATGTAAGATCCTAGAATCTAACTAGACAATGAGATTTGGGAGGGCTGTATTAAAAATACAAATATAAGTAGGTCAGGCCAATGGAAAGTCTTAAACCGTTGGAGTTTTATTTACTCCAGGAAAATTGTGTGAGCAGAGTCAGTATACGTTTTACATCTCTGCTTGGTCGCAAGTCTTTCACTCCAGAATATTCCTTAGAATCCAGTCTTACTGTAGGTAGAACTTAAAAAACACAAGTTTAAAAGGAAACTATAACCTATATCTTCTATTGTCTTCTCCAGTAGGGTAAGGTCTTGAGTTGTTTGAGAGAGATGTAAGACCTGTTTTGTATTATGTTGACTTCTACTCTAGTAATGAAAATGTAACTGTGTTCAGAAATATTTAGTGGCAGTATCTGGTGTCTTGACAGGTTTTAGGCTGAGGGAAGTGGGAAATGGGTATATGGCATGAAGAGTCCAAGTGTTCCTTGTGCAAAATGTCTAGTTGCCTGAACTGTCACCCACATGTGGTATGAAGAGAATTTTCTGTCCTTTCATTTCTTGAAAAAAAAAATCTGCTTAATAGGTTTATGCTTGAATTTCAGCACAATCTGTGCAGGAGATGAATGTTAGAATAGATAACATCTCTGTTAAAAATCTTGGGGTTTGTGATTCTCTTCATGAAAGCAGTGATTTTTACAGTGATTCATGCTGATTTTCAACTAATTAATTCCAAAATACAGTTTTATATCTATTGTTAGTACAAAACTCATAGCCAACTGAAAATTTGGGAGTAGTTTAAAAATAAGCTCTTTGATGTGGAAAAATCCTAGGTGTTTGTTCCTGCTCACTCTTACATATATTTAGATGTGCAGCTCATTTAATGAAAATGTTCACAACTCAGTTATGGAAAAATTCATCACCAAAGTGCCCTGCAGAAGTAAGGAGCTGTGTTACAGGGTTTATTGCCAACTTGTCCTAAAATATCCAGGTCACAGTCCATTTATTTTTGTTGCCAGCTTTCTGCTCTGCATAATGTCCCAGACTGCATATGACTGAGTGTTCAGTGTTGCAGGGCTGGCTGACTTCTGTGCTGCATTCTTGAAACATCATTGCCCAGTAACGTGTGGTCTGCCATGAAAATAATCCCACAGTGTTAAATATACTAATGATTATATTCATATGTTACTTTCACAAATAAGAGCAAAGGAGAGCTTGTAGCACCTTCCAGTACGTGAAGGGGGCCTGGGGAGGGACTTTGTGCAAAGGCATGGAGTGATAGGGCAAGGGGGAACGGCTTCAAACTTAGAGGGTAGGGTTAGATTAGATACTGGGAAGAAATTTTTTATTGTGAGGGTAGTGAAGCAGGTTTCTCAGAGAGATTGTGGATGCTCCATTCCTGGAAGTGTTCAAGGCCAGGTTGGATGGGGCTTTGAGCTACTTAGTCTAGTGGAAGGTGTCCCTGCTCCCAGTCGGGGTTGGAACTAGATGATCTTTAAGGTCTCTTTCAACCCAAACTATTCCGTGATCCTATGACAAATATTAACTAGCCAAGAATTACTGGTTTTCTATATACAGTTACAAGGGTTCATGACTTTGTGCACATTTCTGATGTAGAAGAAAGAAGTGGGCAGGGCTCCATTTCAGAAAGAAATAGCTTTACTCATAATTAAAATGTGTTGATTTAGTATGTATCACAACTGTTAAGGGCAAAATTAAGCAAGTAGGGCTGTGTAGGAATTTAAAGCAATTATAGCTTGAAAACAGTACTTGCCCCCTGTTTCCTCAGCAAGGTGTTTCCATTGTAATTCTGTTAGTAGCATTTCTGTGGATTTATACCAGTATGACTGAATTTGGCCTGTAAAATTGCACCTGAAGGCGTGAACAGCCTCACTTTGCATATGAAAACTTAGCACTTACACTGTTGAAAAGTGCAAGAACCTAGGCAAAAGAAAATAATTTCCAAGTCAACTTCTACTTCCCTGGAAAGGCCTATAAAGATAAATCCTGGATTTAATCAGAAGAGCAATCCCTAAAAAAACATAGAATATGTTGTGTAGATAAGAATAAATTGTGGGAATTAAAATGAAATGGAATTAGGGCATTCTTACTAAATATTTATTGAAATCAAGTCCATTCAGTTTCCAAATACTGAGGCTGAAGTTCAGAGTAGTTCTTAAAAGACCTATTTTTCATCATAATCATATTGCTTGTGTAAGATGATTCAGTAATTTCCTTCCATGTGCAACTGCTTCTGTGTTTTTCGAAGTAACAGAGTGGAAATGGATGGTAATCTAGGTGTAGACTAGAAGTACTATTAAAGCACTATCTGCTGTGGATGACTTAGTGGGGAGAGCGAAAGGGAAACACTCTTATTCTTGATGGCAGATGGAGGGTAAGTTCTTATGCATATCTGTGAGTGCTGGCCTCATCTCAAGAAGGGATTATGTAGCAGAAGATAATAGAACAGTAGAAATAAGTTATATGCTTTTTATCACCTCTGGACATAATTTCCTACTTGTTTTCATAGCCTTGGCAGTGTCCACTGTAGAACAGTGAATCTTGTTAAGTATTGCTCATTACTGCAGCACTCTCTCCTCACTATTCAGGATTTCCATGCATGGAAGAACACATTGAAATGAGTATCTAATAGGACAGTATTAATTGTTTTTATGGGCCCCATTGCTGCTTGAAAATTCAGTGACCTAAATAGAAAAAGTTTTTTACTTCCACTGGTGGTACTAGAACATAAGAATTGTTGCTAGGGGGAGATTTCACTTGGAGCAATGTGGTGACATGATAGAGCCACATTTCCTCCGTCCCTCAGTGAAGCTCAGTAGTATGAGTACAGTTATGTGTGAGTAACCACCTGATTGGACTCCTTGTGCTATTATTTCTGTCTAATAGCAATTATTGTTCTTAGCAAATTTTGTATGATCTGAAGTATTTTGTGGATATGTTTTCTGTAGTGATAGAGGAGATTTGAGTGATTTCTTTCCTATTACCACTTTTAACTGAGTTTCGGTGAAGACAGCGAAATTAGCCCATAGCTGTTCTGTCATGTGCTGTGATCTTGTCTGATCTCATAAGACCTCACAGCTGTAGTTAGCTTGATATTTAGATAGAAGACCTTAAAGGCATAAAAAAAGGGAAATTGAAGGAAAAGTTTTGAAGATACCTCCTTGCTTATGCAGTCCAACCTCCTGGCATCTCAGGAAATAGTGCTCTGCTCAATAGAGCCTTGATATTTCCTTGGTTAAAGAAATATTTGGCTATGGGTTCTGACTCTGTATATCCTTTCCTAGTGACAGTGTCCTGGACGGGAATTCTGAATGCAATCCTATAGCTAGCAGTTCAGTTTCAACATGGGAATTATCTTTCTTTAATTTTATACTTGTTCTATGTTTATATGTTGATAGACAATTGCATGTTATGTTATTCCTGGCTGGAAAGGAACCTGAGACTGTTAGACACTAGGGAGGCACTCTCATCAAATCCATTGTCTTAGAAATCTTTGTTAAGTGCATTTCTAATTAAAGTTGAACAGAGTAAATCTGTAAATCTGTTATTGATTGTACTGTGTTTTTTCATTTATAAATGGAAAATGATTTTGTAGCTTATTTTAGTGTTCTTTTCAAAATCTTACTGAATTGTCTTGGGAGAGTTCTCACTAATACTGTCACCTTAAGTTATTCCTATGTCTTTTTAGGTGCATTATTAATGTGCTCAGTGAGACCTAGATCTACGTTTTTTAGCTCCATTTTCTTCCTCTTCATTAGCCTATCTTTGAGATACAGATTTATTCCATCTGCGCCAGTGAGACTGCAGGCTACTTTTATCTGAGCCCTGAAACTCTCCTGTCTGTTACTTCACTAAGCTTATTTTATACAATAATTTTTCTTTAAATTAATAGATTCTATAGATTCTTTGGGTTAAAGAAGGATAAAAGTGAGAGGAAAAGTAACCAGATGTTTGACGCTTGTTTTAAAGGAGGAAAGTAATTGGACACAGAGACTATTAATGGTTGGATAAAGAGAGAATTAAACTGTAGGAAGAAAGATGAAAGAAAATGAGAGCACAGAGATTGCTTGAGGAAGTTGTCACTTATGATGTGTTTATTTGGCCTTTTCTTAAGGCCTCCAATGATAGAATTAAAATTGATTGTCCAATTCCTCAACAGGATTTTAAACCCCATTTACTGTGTTTATTTGCATCTGCTATGGACATGTGGATGTTGTCTTTTGGATTATTTATGGTCAAAGAAATCTGCTAGCTGAAAGATCTTGAGATTACTTTCCTTATCAAGTGTTTTATTCTCTTCAGTCTAGGTCTGAGAAGACAGTGTTTCCCATAATTGTGTTGTTATGCTGCTCTGGGCAGTGTCATAACTAAAAATTCCATATCCGTCTCTCTCTAAAAGGGTCTCCAGCAGACTTTCAGTAACATGTCCATAGGAGCTTGTCCATTTGGTGTCAAAGGGACGGTAAAGATGAGAAGACACTTTTACATATCACAGCAATTTGTGATATTTCAATACATGTATTCATATTGTATGTTCCTCCTACCATCTTTGTCTAATTTAACTTCGTATTTTGTGAACATTTCAGACTCTTCAAAGCCATAATTGAAAATGTAGAGATGTGGTATGCGTGTGCATTCAAGAGTCCCTTTATTTTGTGTCATGTTTGTAATTTTTTCAGTGCTTTTGTAGGAACCTTTTTCTGCACTAAAGCTTTTCCATTACCTGTGAGAAGTACAACGAGAAAATTATTCTAAAGTAATAACAACAGAAAAAATGGGTTTGTAAGTGCATTGAGTGCTGTTAAAAATTGAAGTTTCCTTACGCATTACTGTTGGCCTACTAGAAGAATATCTTTACTGGGTGAATGACTAAGTGCACATTTAAGATGTGCATTTTAAATGTATAGTACCAATTACGGTTGAATAGTTCTACCCTAGGATTACTTGTGGTTTATGATAAATTGCTTACAAATACCACTTTACAAAATCTTCCAGGAAAAACATGAACTTTTAAATGTGTTGTCTTCTAATATTATGTGTAAATATCTCTAGTAAATACAGCTACTTTCTTTCAAGAAACAAACTTAAAACATTGTTTTATTTTAGACATGGACAGGGGAAGAGTTGGACATAGGCTTGTTGCTAAAATTGTGTGCTGTCACCATCCTCCTGAGAGTTATTATGTTAAAGGCATAAGTATGAGTGAGTGGGCATCCCTGAGCTGTCACTCACAGCTGGAAGAGTCACTAAGAGCACTCTTGTGAAAAGCTTGCCATGTCATGCTGACTTGTCATTGCCACCATCCCTCTGGCTGAAGTGCATAGAAACGATTTAAAGAGTGGAGCAGAGAGAAAAGACGAAAGAAATGTCTTCTGTGTTGGTTTTTTTTTTTCAGTTCTAATGGGTTAGTGTTACTGGCCATAGGTAAACATGGCTTTTTTTTTTTTTCTTTTCCAGAGTAAAGATGGGAAAACACCTTTGCACATGACAGCAATCCATGGTAGATTTTCGAGATCCCAAACCATCATTCAAAATGGTAAAAAGGGGAAGGGAGTAGTTTTGTCATAAGCTTTCTAGTTTTATGGATGTTTTCATCCTCTTATATTGGTAAAAGCATAGCGATTTTTTTTCATGTGCAGTAGTAGTGGCAGAGTCTGGCATATCTCTTTATAAAGTCTGATAAGTTACGCTGATGAACCATTTCTTTTTCAGAATGCAGGAAAACACATAGATTTGTCTTCCATAACGCAGGTTTTAGGGAGTTTGTCCCATAAGGTTACATAATAAAATGCTTTTCTCTACCACGGAAAGCTGTAGAGGTTTTAAATCCAAAGCAGTCAGTCTTTGACAATTAATAATGTTGCTTGAATGATCATCAATGCTGTTTTTCTAACAAAGTATCTGTATGCCTACATATACTCTTACTTAGTAATTACTTTTTATTATAGGAGCTGAAATAGACTGTGAAGATAAGAATGGAAATACCCCTTTGCACATAGCAGCTAGATATGGCCATGAGCTATTAATCAACACTCTGATTACGAGTGGTGCTGACACTGCAAAGTAGGTAACTTTACTGACAAGAATGCAAGCTGACCTAGTTTAGAAATGTACTTATTAAATTAACAGAACTCGTATGATTTTTAATATCTTCAACTTGAAATAGGAAATACCTTATGTATTATCCTGTACTGTACTTGTAAGTAGCTACTCAGTCTATCACAATTTGTACCAAAACAAAGAGAAATAGGTTTTTCTCTAATGTATTTGAAGTAAAAGGTCTGAAAGTTTTAATATGCTGTTGCAGTGACAATGCATGCTGAAAGTTTGGAAGAAGGTGTTTAAGATGTGAAGTTAGCTCAGTATTTCAGTATTCTAATTAGGTGGTTTGCTGAACACACCATGCATGTGCACTTTGGCACACAATCATGTTTGTTTTATTTTAATTGCAATGAAACTGTGATACCTGATTATGGTGTATCTTAGGCGGGGTATACATGGGATGTTTCCTCTCCATTTGGCAGCATTAAGTGGATTTTCAGACTGCTGCAGAAAGCTCCTCTCATCAGGTAAGATGCTCTTTTGAAATCTTACAGGTGCTTTGTACTTCATTTTTTATTTCATAGAATTGCTTTTAATTAAATCTTAGTTTAGTAATACATAAAAATCTTTATAGTTTACTAGTACCCTGGGGCCAGTGCTTGTTTTTTAATGGACAGTCCATAGTTAAAGTGAATGCAAACTTTTGCAGAAGTAATTTAAAAAAAAATCATCTAAATTGTAATAATGCCTTTATGATTTTTTTAATGTTGTGTTTGTGCATTTTGAGTTGGCCATAGAGGTGGAGTGACTAGTTCAGACCATAATGAAACTTCAAGGAGAAAGGTTGATGTTCTTTTAAATTACTTCATGGAGCATCCTCCAATTTCCCTTCCGTGATGTCTTTAGCTTAATACAGATCAGTCTATTCCTATCTGTTCCTGTTGTGGGCGTCTGATAGCTCTGGAGACTCTGTGGACTGCTACATTAAGAAGCTGTTGCATTGGTGGTTTGTTGTTCATCAAGTGCAACACTAACAGCACTTTTCTTTCAATGTTTGACTCCTCCCTGAAGATGTGGAAGTTGTTAAGGTCATTACTTCCCTTGTTGTCCAGAGTCTGATGTGAGTTCTGAGCTCTTTGAACCATCGCAATTCTGAGACAGTAGATTTGTCCAAAGGAAGCTCCAGGAACACAAGAAGGATAAGAATAAACTAAATGATTCTATGTTAAGCTGAAGACACTTGATGTTTCTTGAATAAAGAAAAGTGGGGAGGAGAGAGTTGGGGAAAAGGAAGAGTAAGAAGTTACTTTTATAGTGTTTGTTAGGGAAGCCTGGAAAAACAACTGAAGGAATATAACTAAAACTACCTGCTGGTAAGGTCTACTGTCTGGCCATGGGCAAGCTAGCAAGGATTCACTCCAGGAAAGAACCGTCCAATATTTCAATTGGACATGTTCAAAATGGCTTTCTCCTTTCTGCACATGATGCTGTGCTGGCTGTGCCCTTACTGGAGATTAGTATGGCAAAGGCAACACTGTGGAAGATTTGCAGGTGATTTCTGTGACTTTTACATGAGTTGGGAAAACTTAGATGCAAATCTAACCTGGAGCAAAAAGGGACTTGAAGGGTATGTTCAACCTTCAGGCTGAAAAGACAAGATACTGCTAAGAGCTTGTTAGGATGTGCTCTCGGTGTGGGGATTGGTATCTGCAAGAGTATGTGCCCTTTTCGAGTTTGGGAGGAGATGTCTCCTTTATGTAAATTAAAGATCTCTGATTTTTAAGTTCATTAATATTCGTGTGCAGACTTTAACAAAATATCAGCAGTCTGCCTTGTCCCAGTACTGAATGACATCCAAGTTAGTGGTGGTAGACAAGCAACGTAGGGATGTGGAGGCATCAAAGGCTATTTTTCAAACCAAATTGGTAAACTCTTTAAATTGTTTGCTATATAACATTGGCTATTGAAATGGGAGGAGAACACAGTGGTGCATACAAAACCTGTTTTATGGGATATGGAGTAGGAAAACAGTCTTGAAATAATAGTATTCTTGAATAACACATCTTGTGTTGTTGAACAGTTCTTAAAAGAAAAAAAAAAAAAAAGCCAACATTCCCAGATACCACTGCTGGAGATTTAGTGAATAAGTGACATTACACAAGAGCAAGACCCTTATGAGAGTATTGTAGTTTTCTCAAACGAAAAATGTAGCTTTGAAACCTGATTCAAATAGTAATCTTTGTGTCAAAATAGATGGTTAGATATGGAATTGCACAGTTAAAGTTTGTGATCTCAGATTTGAAGTTCCACAGTTGAGCCATTTTGGAAAGAGAAAACTGCAGTGTTCTGCAAAGGACTTCTCTCTAATTATCTGCTATTTGCAGCCATCACTCCAGCTCAACAAAGTTCTTTCTTTAGGACTAAAGTGCTAAACTCAAGGATAAAATTACAGTAGCTCCTGGATTTAGTAATGCTGACATCCCCACAAATTAATAATCTCTGTGCAACAATGATCAATTCTAGCAGATTCTTAAATTCTCATATTACCTGGATATATTTTATATTCAATAATAAATTGCACTGAGATATTAGCAAGTAAATAGAATGAGAAAGAACACAGCCTCCTGCCTCAGTGCAGCTACTTGTCTTTTACCTTAGCCCTTTCAGTTTTATTTAAATACCCGTTTTTCATAACATTGGAAATAGCAAGGACGTGTTTCAAGTGAAGTAATTTTTAATGCTTGAGTGCCTTTTTGCAAATAGCTGTTAAGCTTTGCTTAGCAAGCATTTCTCTTAACAGTAGATGACAGCAGTTTTGTGAAAGGTGATGTTACATAATGATTCTACAAAATATTTGCTTTGTAGGTTTTGACATTGACACACCAGATGACTTTGGCAGGACTTGTCTTCATGCAGCTGCAGCTGGAGGGTGTGTAAAAAAGCATTTATGCTTTCATATTCAGTGTTCTTTTTTCAGTTGCTGATCATTCCTGTTCTTTTTTCTATTATTTCCTCTCTGTGCTTTTCCTGCCCTCTCCCCTTGGAATTTATGTAAACAAGAAAATAATTTCAAGATGGATTCTATCTGCAAACAAAAAAAGTTAATTAACTGTTCAACTTAAAAAGTCATTGCTGGAGTACAGTGTCCAAGTATCATAGGCCTTACCTTAGGTTTATGTTTGGGGACTAACTGATTTTTTTTTTCTTTAATTCTCATGGATGATGACAAAATTTTTAAAGTTCACAGCATTCAAAGATGGCATGCCCACCTCAGATCACTCTGGGACATGAGATAGAGAACAGCAACTCTGGGAAGTTTGTTTTTACCAAATCCATAAATTAAAGGTCACTCTAACTAAATTGAAAGCAATAATTAAATTCCAGAGTTTAGGTGGATGAAGTAGTCAGAACTACTTGCTCATCATTTGAGTTGTGATCCATATTGATTATTGTTATTGTATTGTAGGTTTTCTATAGCAGCTACTCAAAATTGCCTGGAAGAATTGGGTAATAAATTTCATGATACACTTTGTGGGACACAAGAACTCCATGATATTGATATTTTCATTTTTCTGTTTGAATGTTGTTTAAGTAATACTGTTAAGTAATCATTCTAAGTCAAAAAGATACTTGATAGATACATCCTTGTTGCAAGTGATTAAGATTAAAGTGCTATCTTTTCATGTAAAAACACATAGTTTGTGAGACATTCCCTCACTCATCTCCAGTTTGGGAAAGTTACCAAGATAGTGTTTAAACAATAAACAATATAGTACATCTCTTATGACGATCATATTTTATTGAAAATTGAGTACACTAAAATATTTATGTTGCAACTTATATTTGGCCATAAAAATTATGCATTAAAAAATTTGTTGCTGTGCTGGAATCGTGGTTGCAAACAGCATGTGACATACAGGTGTTATTGTTTGTTTGTTTATAGAATTGAATTTTTTATTAAATTAGATTCATTTTTATGTGCTTTATGCATGCCATTTGATACCAATAAAATTTATATTTGTGGTTTTGAATAATTTATATTCTTTATTTATTTGGTCCAGCAATTATGAAATCTACTTTACATATGGAAATGTATTTATCAAAAATTTCATACTGTAATTCAGTTCCATTAAAAATAACATATGAGATGTACATGTGTAGCAGTTCTGATATTTGTAAAGGCCAATATTAAGGAAATAAAATTAGCAATCATGAGTAATAGTGCATTAATTTAATAGGAATTTGGAGTGCCTAAATCTTCTGCTGAATACTGGTGCAGACTTCAACAAAAAGGACAGATTTGGAAGGTAAGACATTCTAGATTGGTATATTGTAAAGGGCTGTTAGAAGTATTGCAGAAGCAGCTTATTGATATGTGACCAAGTCTGTGTTCCAGATTAATTGGTTTTTTATTATACGATGTCTTTAATAAACTGTGCTTCAGCATATGTTATCAAAAGTCACAAATATATCTTATTAATTGTGTTTTGTTAAGTAGTCGTATACTCTTGTTTTTAAAGACTGAGTTTTGTATTCTACTGTAATTTCAGTGAAACTTTTGCTTATAACATGGAACTAATGTGTTTAAATTGCTCTCATCCAAGGACATTAGTAATGTTTTCCAAATAATCTATTAGTCAAATATATAAATCTGTTGCTATTTCCAAGCTCTTTCATTAAAATATCCAGTATTTTATTATAACTGCTTCACCTTTTCCCTTTCACTATATCCATCCCTTTCTGTTTCTCTGTTTTGAGCTCTGAACTCTTTTGGAATTACATTAATTTCTATTTTTAGTATAGGATTATTTAAGTTTAGATGGCATGAGCAGTACTCATGTAAAATCTCACATCACATCATGGAAAATATGATTTTCCAGGATGTGAACAGCAGGAGAAGGACTTACGGAAAATTTTATGGATCCAAACTTGTATTCTGCTTTAAATTCCACTTCCATTATTTCCTGAGAAAGGAATCTGTCACAACTTTTGTCATTAAAAGTTGGAGATTCTTGTTGTTCTGGTTTGGATTATGATTTAACATGCATGTTATATAGAACAATTATTTCAGGAGATTAACAATATTTAAGTATTAATATTTTATAATATTATATACAATCAATAATATTTTATAATATTTAGTATAATATTAAATTTTTAATGAAGGGAAATGGGAAAGAGACATTTTAAGGGAGAGGAAAGAGGTGACACACTAAAGTGCCTGACTGTCTCCTCAAAATTGAGATATTTATAGCAGCAGTCTCTTTTTAAAAATAGAAAATGGAATTCTGAGTCATCTTGGTCCTTTTAAAATTTTAGCCAAACTGGTTTATTTAGAGAATTGTTTATGTATTTGAAGGTAGGATAAGTTTTCTCTGAGATTATACATCAGTACTAATACTTCATGGTTTTGTTATAAGACAAGGTATATTTTCAAAAAAATTTCTTTAACAATGTCTCTGCTATGTTAGTATAGTAAAAATAAATAATAATGCCTTCCTCTCTTAGATAAAATTCTGATCTGTTTATTGAAAACGTCTGCTTATGTAATTGTTGTATTTTATTTGTGCTATGTTCAGTTGTTGTGTAGTTTTTAATTTGTCCATATTTTTCCATGTGGCTTAAAATTACTTTACAGAAAATAGTATTTCTAATGTAAACTTGATTTCCCTGTATAAATTAACACAAGAAAATTCACATAAAGCTTCCTTTAGTGCGTATTTTGGCTAGCAAATAAATCGCCCCATATATTGTTTAGTATTATTAAATGGTGCCTAGAAAATGGCCCTATTTTTTAATATTGTAATGATGCATTCTTCATCAAAAATACTTGTTTAAAAATGTAAGGAGGATTTAAGTTTCACTTTATTTTGCTTTTTCTGTCTCTATAATATTATTTTGCTGTTATTTACCATTGTACTTTTTATTTAAATGTGTACTAAAGAACTCCACTCCATTATGCTGCTGCCAATTGTAATTATCAGTGCCTGTTTGCCCTTGTGGGATCTGGAGCTAGTGTGAATGACCTTGATGAGAGGGGTTGTACACCTCTGCACTATGCAGCTGCATCAGACACAGATGGGAAGTAAGTGGCGTGCTTTGTACTAAAGCCTTTCTCATTAGGAACATTGGAGCTGTGAATTTCATGTGTGTTCTGCCTTCAGATTTGCCAAATGCATTTTTTATATTTTTAAAGATTAAACTTGACAGTGGTTTGTTCATTGCATATAAAGGACTTTATGTAACAAGTATTTCAGAGGAAAAAAAAGAACCACAGGAAATATATTGTAATAATTCTGTTATATCCTATCATGCAGATTTCCTAATTCAGGAATTAATTCATTATAGAGTTTTTAATCCTGTCTGCTGTGTAGTGGTTCAGTAAATATCCTTTGTGGGTGTTAATAAGTTAGTTGTGGGCAGGAGGGTCATTTTGCTTTAAAATAAAATTCTGATAAAGGATAGATAGTAACTTGACATTTCAATATAAGATGCTTTATCCATTTGATGTTTGACTGAACGGGAGTTGTGATGCCAAAACATTACTATCTCTTGATAGTGTAAATTTTTCTGATCTAGTTACACTTCTATTAATGAACTGCACCCAGAATCTTTCATAAATCCACAAATCCCTTACACATGTTAATTTTCTAACTGATGGCTGCATTTGACATATTTTTTAATGACTTAAATGCTTATATGCAAAGTGCAGCATGTAGATAGCACAAAACTGATGAGGTTGCTTAAGTTCCAGACAGTGTATGCATTGAGGAGACTTGGGAAGAGCAGCACTTGCTGGTGCACACACTCACATATACAGGTCACGGTGTGCAGCTTCACATTCCACATGCACACAGTGACACCATCCCTGGAGAAGTGCTGCTTCGTGCCAAATGGTCTTGTTTTAATACAGCACTGTTTAAAAGATGAGGTAGCAATAGGAATGAGGTGGCATTACAGGTGGGGTTTTGAAGGCTAAATAAAGAATACTTCCATGGCATTGAATGTATTTTTGAAGAACATGCCTCTTTTATGTAAAGCCAAATTTCAAAATGAAATTGTCTGCTGCTTTTTAGAAATAATTTCAATTGCTGCTGGAGCTTGCTGAGATAATTTTACTTTAATTGCCCTCTTACAAGTTGAGCTAGAATTAATTTTAGCTTCACAGTTGCTCTGAAAACCTCCAAACTATAATGGTTCTTCAGATGACATCATTTTGCCATCTGTCTTACAAAAGGCACGAGCAAGAATGATGATGACAATACTGCAGAGCTTTGTGAGGTAACTCAAAGCATCATCTCTGGGGCCCACAGGGTATTGCCCTTCTAATTAACATTTGGATCTCTGGAAGACAGGCTGCAAAGCAGAATGGCCTGAGGAGAAGCTTTTTCTATTGATGGAGCACGATGATTAGTAACAGCTGGAAAACCAATACTGCTCAGCCCATATTCAGAACAGGAATGAAGTTAAAAATTTTTACTGGAGTTGGAATATAAAGCCTGGGAAAAAAACATGTCAGGAAACCATCTATATAAAAATTCCAAAGATATGTATGTGTGTTGTTACGGTCTTTGTTCAGACATCTTTAAAGACAGATTTTAGAGACAAGGATGTTTTTGTTGAAAAATTATTTTCCAGTTCGTTCCTGTTTGAAAGGATTTCTTTTGTATCTTCAACAAAAGCTTTTGATCTGGAATAAACACAAGTCAGCCTCATTTTGCCAAGGCTAGAGACAAAAACATTATTTCAGAATAAGGTAGAATAAGCAACATCTTAGGGAAGAAAAAAACCAAGATGTTAGAATTTTCTAATGGACAGTATACCAATAAATATATGGGAAGTAAATTTAACTTACCTGGCTTTCAGAAAGTTTGATAAATCTCCTTTTTAAGGGGCCCTGTTGAGCACAGTGAAGTATGCAAAAGGTGCAAAGTTAATCTCTTTCCTAGATGCAAAGAAACATCAAAAATAATTATCTGATTTGCGCTGTAAAGAAAGGGTACTTGAGGATTTTTAGTAGACTTGGCTCCATGCAGCGTATTTAGTGTATTGTAGAAATATAAGTAGCCAAGGCTAGTGAATGTAACATTTATTAATGAGCCATGAATATTAACACAAAATCACTGATTCAAATTAAAAAGAAAGTCAGATGATTGGACAAATAAAGTGTAAGAACTGTAATTCTCACTTAATGAGACCAATTGATTTGTCTTTGGGTTCTCACAAATCTCATCCCATTTTAATTCGAATAAATACATACAAAGACAGTTGTTACTGAAATCCTTGTATTTGTTTACTGGGCAAATAAAACCTGAATTAATTGATTAAAAACATAGATAGGCTTTACAGGTAGCTTTTTATTAGAGATACTGAACTTGTTATAAAGTTACTTACATCTTATGTTACATATGTTATTCTTTAAAACTTGACAAGTTTTACCTTTTTCACTACATACCTAAGTAAACTGGGCACAAAGTGATGGAAATGAGAATGCACCTTTGAGAAAGAAGTGTTTAGTGATCCCAGAGAGAAGAAGGGATGGTGACCTGTAGTACACTTCAGAAAAACAAATGGCTTCACCAGCAAGTTCAAGGTCATCATAATGACTTTGGAAAATGTTGCTACAATGATAGACAACCTAAAATTATGAAACAGCAGGGTTATTGCTGGCAGTCGTTCAGTTTGCGTGCATGAAGTGTCTTAAAAACAGGGAGAGAGCAAGCTAACTTGAATTCCTTATTTTTCATTCTCCTGGCTAAGTGTCTGTGGTTGAAACTGGGCTGATCATGTTCTGCCTTATAAATTTGTCTAATGAAAGTAAGGAATGGTGGGATATAAGTATGCCAACACCTGAGTATTTACTGTATAAATAAAGAAAAAAAGCTAGTGTCTGATAATGGAAGAGTGTGTGTATGTGTGTGGTGGGTGTGTGTTACTCTTGTGTACTACCACAAAGAACTCAGCTACTGGTTCTCTTCCTTCCTTACTAAGTGCAGAAGAAACGACTAATGCAGAAAAACAAAGTATTAATCATTGATATTAGGAAAGGTAACTGCAGTTGTGTTAGCTACGAGGAAAATAGCCATGAAATACTAGTTTTAACCAAGTCAGATAACTCAGAAGATGCAGGATGTCTGCAGCGAAGGATTCTTTCAAATTTTGAAGCTTTGTGATTGACCTTAACATTTGATGTAATGAGTTAGGTTTCTCTAGTCCTAGCCAATATTGTACATTAAATCAGTGTCCCTGTGTGCTGTATTCTATTTTCCAGTTGAATTGGAACAATTTATCACTTAGCGTTAAATTGAAATTCAGCATTTAGATACATGGTTGCATATGTCAATTTGAATAGGTGCCTGGAATACTTGCTAAGAAACGATGCCAACCCTGGGATCCGAGACAAGCAAGGATACAATGCAGTTCATTATTCAGCTGCTTATGGTCATCGCTTATGTCTTGAATTGGTAAGAAAATGTGTTGTAGATGAAGCTGTAACAGCTGCTCTTCCAGAATGTGGTGGAGAGGCCAGCGGATTCCTCCACCTCGGCTTTCACCTCTAAGCTGGGTCCATACTGTTTTTCAGCCTCTGTGTGGATAAATATTTAAGCATTTAGTATTCCTAAAATGGAAGCAAGATGAGGAGCTAAGATGCTAGATATTGGCTTAAAAAGATGATAAGTTCGCAGATGAAGACATAACTGGTTGAGGATGTGGAACATTAGTTTTGATTTGTTTCTTAATTTAGACTACAGTGCTAAATTTTTTTGCTGGTGGCTGAAATAAAATAACTGCAGTTATCCCACTGAGAACTGTTAAGAAATTTCATGAATGTCATTGAAAGAAGAAAATGTGGGGAAAACCTGTAAAGAAAGAGTGCTTTATAAAATAGCTCATGTAGTTACAGTAACTACTGGCCACATAATAGAATTTTAGATAATAAAGCCTTAGTTAGTTTTTTATTGCTCCCTTTGCAAAAATATGTATGTTATTTGATATACTGTGTTATACAACTTCAGTATTTTTATACAAATTGCACTTCTATATTCAAATGTATTCAAACATGAATTCTGAATGTTTTTAATTACAGATCGCAAGCGAAACGCCTCTAGATGTTGTAAGTATGTTATTTCTACCTGTTAAAAGTACTACTATACAGCAAAAGGGAACCAGTAATTTTAAAAATATTGCTTATTTTTATACTTATTCAACCGTTTCTTCAATGCATGAATGTATGATTTAATTTCAACTACAATTTAGATTTAATTGGACTTCAGAATTCAGGAAATTATTTTTTAAGCCATGTATTTTTTTACTTAAAGAATTATATGACCATGATATAAAGGTGCGATAATAAAAATGTCATTGGAATGTATTTGGTGTTGTTCAAATCCTTTGAATGTTTTAATTCTACTGGTCTACTCAATTAAATATGGTCTTGGAAAAGACCCTGAACTAAAACTTTAGAACTCATCTGAAAGTCACAAATAGAAATGTACATACATAGATATTTTAATGCTATAACGCTTCTGCCTTTTTTGAGTCCATTTCTTCTCTCTGAGAAATGTTTTCCTATTCTGAGAAATCCATCCTGCCTTTTGACCTTTCATACTTCACTGCTGACTTTTCACTTAACCAAAATGCTAAATTGGCTCATCTTTGGGAGTTTGGTTTTTTCCTACTGCTGCTGCTGTCACCTTGTCTTACTGTTGTACACAATTCATTTATATTATTTCATATGGCTACTTCAGAAAAAATAATAATTTTAGTTTAGTTTCTGATTGAATTATTGCATTATTACACAAAATTAAACCACTGTACTTGGAAGATGAATACAGGGGAGGTGTTGCAGTCAGTTCAAGCTTTGTGAAGGGTTGAAGATCAGGAGAGCCGTAATTCTATATTATTCTTCCTATTTTTTCTCCTTTGTTTTTTAATGTGGTTGTGGAAAAATATGTATAAAATATGTCTATATGGGCAACTGTAGCAATTACTGCTGAGTGTTTTTAAAGGTGAGGGGTGTTTACACTCACTCCGACTCTCTCTCCCTAAGCTAATGGAAACATCGGGTACAGACATGCTGAATGACTCAGACAACAGAGCGCCTATAAGTCCGCTGCATTTAGCTGTAAGTGTTTTGTTCTTTTGTGATGACAGCTCATCTGGTGGCAAACAGTTGTTGCACAGGTTTATTCATTCTGGGTTTTTTCAAAATAGGTTAATAACAATAAAAAAAACGCAAACATATGCATTAATATTCCTGAATGAGGTATACAGGGTGATTTTTGCATTTCGCTTGAAACTTGCTTCATGGAACAGCTTTCATGTGGGATCTTCTAATTAAAATTTATACTAATGAAACTTCTATACGACTTGTTCTATAAGTAATTATGACTTTTTTAAATCATTACATTGTTTTGCTCTCATAATTGTTTAGTATGAGAAATGTTTGTCCTCAATACTTTAAGAAAAGCTTGCAGAAGGAGTAGTGTAGGACAGTGATGAAACTCCGACTATACAAATATACTGAAAATACAGAGTAACCAGCTCAATATGTAGCTTTGATCTTTTCACTGAACTTAAAGCAATTGAAAAAACACACTGTACTTTCTGCAAATAGTCTAGTGCAGAACTATATATATATATATGTATCTCCAAAGTAAAAAATAATACTTAATAGTTGTAAATGAAAGCTATTTGTACTGCATTCTTTTTATCGGCCTTTTTTTGATAATTTTTGTAAGAAGCCAATAGAAATAACTTAAGTTTGCTTATGTTCCTCACTTGAAATAATCTGAGAATGATGTAACTATAACATAGAGATGAAATGTGCAGTAGTCATAATACTGTTAGTTACACAGGTTGAAGACAGATTATTTTCTGAGAGTAGTTGCAGTTCCTGACTGACAGGATAAAATAGGAAAAAAGCCCACCCACCTTCTTGCTGAAATTGTGGGATTTTAAAAATTATTTGTAACTGTTGTAACTACTTATGTGCTGCATCAGTTGCTCTTCTACGTGTTAAAACAAAAATAGTGTCTTTGCCATTTCGTTTATGTAGTTTGGGCATGAAAGGGAAAAAATGTTAAGAATGGGAAAATGGAAGAATTTTCTTATTCTTGTAGGCCTATCATGGCCACCATCAAGCTCTGGAAGTGCTGGTACAGTCACTGCTAGACCTTGATGTGAGGAACAACAATGGAAGGACACCGCTGGATCTTGCTGCCTTTAAGGGACACGTGGAATGTGTAGATGTGCTCATTAATCAGGGGGCATCAATCCTGGTGAAAGATTATGTTGTAAAGAGGACCCCAATTCATGCTGCAGGTATGTGCTAACCACTAATCTCTAAAATGTTAGCTTTTGAAGTGGATCATTTGTTTAGACATCTCTATCATAATGTTCTAAGAAATAATGTTTAGGAATAGATGATGACTTTTAAGGTATATGCTGTGCTGAGAAAGGTATAGCAAAAGAGTTGCGGACAGGAACCAGTATTAATCCAATAAAGCAGTTGGGCTTAAGGAGTGCTGTTCCACACTTCCCTCTGGAAGGGTGCATTGTCCTTGTCCATTCAGCTGGCTGGGCTAGCTGTGCTGACAGGTGTCAGGGACATCTCTGTGCTTCTCTCCTCGTCTTTCACGCAGCCCAAACCGCAGGCCCAAATTTAGGTAGGCGAATTGTGTTGCCTGCCTTGGCAGTAAAATGCTTCTAAAAATGACTGGAGTCTTGGAGAATTTTGACAGTTTGCGAATAGACATGAAAACTTACTTTGATTTTTTTCCAAGGGTTTAAATGACTCCTGAGCAATTTCAAAATAACAACAATCCTCTGCAGTATTTTCTTACTGAATTTCCTAGAACACATCTCTAAGCCTGCCTTTCTCTGAGTCTAGCGTCCATACTATAGTCTTACTTTTTTCCTTGCATTGAAAAGAGGCTTATTAAAGTTGACATTTATAGTAATGGTGTTTCAGAACTGTTGCAGTTAAAAGAGCATTATGTACAAAACATTGTCATTCTAGCCACTTAATTTGTTGTCCATGAGCACAAGCTGTATTCTTCTACTTGATTTAGCTTTCCTAACTTGTGTTAATACATCTGTCAGCTACAGAAACATGAATTGTCGCTGTGCTTGTGTGGACTGAATACTGCAGCTGTAGGTCAGAAATAATTTCCCTTCCAAGAAGCAATGATTTATCTTTCATGAGTTGCATTTAAATGAGATTTCTCAATTCTCTGTTTCTTGTTTTTCCATTTTTTTTAACTGCTTGGTTTATTAAGTCTATGCATTACATTTCCTTCCCCTTTCTAAATGTGATTTCCATTATTATTTTATAACTGTGCACACGCTACACTTGCTAACAAAATCTGTCTGTTATTTGCTAGGTGTGTATTTACTTGCCTTAAAACAAGCAAAAATTATGCTAATTCCTATATTTAATTATTCTTTCTTGTGGATGTTTTATAAGCATATATTCTAATTACTGCTAATATGTGCAACCTCATTTATATGTAAAAAACAAATATCTGTTGGCAATTGACCGTTGGAATCGGTTGCTTCTAACACTGTACAGTTGGGAACACAGATTTCTGAAATTATTTTCTAATGTTCACATTTTAAGTTATAACAATGGTAAAGCTGTACAGTGGGCTTTCAAGCTGATGAGCTTTAGTCTGAGCAGGTTATCATTCTGTTTGAGCTATCTACTCAAAGGTAATTAATGTAAACCCCATATTTTTGTAATGTTTTACAGCTACAAATGGTCATTCAGAATGCTTGCGGCTGTTGATAGGAAATGCAGAACCACAGAATGCAGTGGACATTCAAGATGGAAATGGACAGTGAGTTTAAATTGTAGACATTGTGTCCTTCACAAGTTACTACATTTTATAAAAGAAAAAGTGAAATATTTTACAGTGGCAATTTTAAACTTATTTTAAAGGGAAGTTATATTTGAATTCGGACAAATACGACTGCTTATATTGCAATAAAGCTGGCAGTGAGAAATGTTCTTATTCAGTAGGGAAGAAACTAAAATATGTCTTACTGCCCAGATGCTGGGAAAATGGGTTGTGGTAACTTCATCAGGACTTCTGAATTGAGGGATATTATTTTCTTGAATCTAAAGAGCAAATGAGTGGCATTCTCAGAGTTAAGGTAGTGCCAGAGAAGACCAGTAATGAAGTACATTTTAACAGTGTTGATCAGAAGGACAGCAGTTGTTACACTTCAGCTGAGTGCTAGTCTGTTAGATTTCCAAGTGTAAATTTCTGCTTCATCTTCGTCTCTGCCTAGGACTCCTCTGATGTTGTCAGTTCTCAATGGGCACACCGACTGCGTTTATTCGCTCCTTAACAAAGGAGCAAATGTAGATGCCAAAGATAAGTGGGGAAGGACAGCATTACATAGAGGGGTAAGAGAATATTCCTTTTCTTTCCTTTCCAGTTTCCTACATACAAATTTCAAACAGTCTTAATATGTAGGGTTAATGAGTTTTTCATTAGTCTCATCTTGCCATTTTTAGTTTTAATTGTATTTTTAGTTGCATTCAGAAGGTTGACTTCTGCCTGTTTACTACCTACCCTCAGAAATCCTTTGGACTTCTAGAGTCTCTTAATCTTGCCGTAGAGTGTTGACCAGGGAGGTCCTAGAGTACAGCTTTTTATTGTGGGGAGGTAGTGCTAAAAGGAGGAAGAAAAGCATGATACATGCCATATGCCAAATATTTTTTTATAGTCTCTGCCAGATAAGACAATTGAATGAGCCTTAGATTAGCAGTTCATTCAGTGTTATTGCAAGAAAACGTTCTGTCATCAATATTATAATACATGGCTGTTTTTCCAACAGAATGGCTGGCTGTTGTCAGGAATAAAAATAATAACTTACTTTGCTTTCGCTTAAAAATGCAAGGATTTGCCTGAGGTTTGGTTGCTTTAGTTACGCACCTTGGCTTATATACATGAATCTTTCCAAACGTCTCCTTTCCTGTCTCCCTCTCACAGGCGGTTACCGGGCATGAGGAATGTGTGGAAGCATTGCTTCAACATGGTGCTAAGTCCTTACTACGGGACTGTAGGGGTCGAACCCCCATCCACTTGTCAGCTGCGTGTGGCCACATAGGTGTTCTGGGGGCTCTCCTGCAGTCAGCTACTTCCGTGCACGCAGTGCCTGCAATGGCAGACAATCACGGCTACACCTCACTGCACTGGGCCTGCTACAACGGTAACACACACTGACACACAGCTCTGAATCTCTCTGTCGATACCGACGTAGACGTTACTAATACTTTAAAAAGCAACATGTAAAGTCTGTCCTCTTTCAGCTCATTTCAGTGAATGAGAGAATATGATGGATATGACAGCTTGAAGAGGAATGTATTAACATCTAATTCATAATAAGAGATGTTTACTTTTGTCCTGCGTTTTTGTTGTATAGTATCTTACTTTTATGCCTCAAGGAGTCCTTAAAGAAATTCAGCGCAGTACTTTTGAATAGAAATGTGCCACACATCCCAAAAAAATAACCTTCACAGGGAGGAATGGTTTCAGATTAAATCTGGTTTTAAACTTATTTCATATCAACTGTGATAGGCATAAAAAACTAAAGTATATAAAATTGTTCAATAAGAATTTATTTTTTCTTCACTGATACTTCTCATGGATTTGAGAGTGAGGGTGGCCTTAAAAGGTAGGAAATTCATTCAGCTCCTTTGCTAAAGATTTTGTTCCATGTGTTCATTTCCAGCATAGCAGAGGGTGTCATTTATTTAATCTCTGAGTGACATGATAGAGAAAAATCAACAAGAGATTAGACCTTCATTTTACCAATTACTGTTAAGTGAATAACTACTCAGCTGATGCAGTTGGGTGTTAATTTGAACTAAAATAACATCTCTTTATCACATTCAAAAAACTAAACTCTTGCAGCTTGGTCCATTTTCAGTGACCACAATGTGTGAATAAAACAGAATTGAGATATGCTTTATTTGAATGAAATTTTGACAGGACTTGTGAAAATTCAAATCTTTAACCAACAGTGAATGTTGAACTAATGGTCTCTTCACATATGCATTGAAGATCAAAAAAGTAGTTACCATTGTTAGCTCCCTGGCCAGCAGCAGGGTATAGAATTTTGAAAATATTAGTATGATGGGTTGAACATGTTCTTTTTAAGATTTTGTAATGACTATCGACTTGGTTTTTCTTTGTGTTTAGTAAGACAGTGGAACAAAAATAAACCCCAAATGGTGGAGTTGTTTTCATGTAAACAAAGTGGTGAATGTACAGAAGAGTTTGAAATTCAGAGGTGTAAAGAATTAAAGTGTTCTGGATGTTCTTCAGAAAGCATGAGATACCTTCTAAATTCCAGAAAGTTTACAATGCTAAATGTCAGTTGGATTTTCAGGATTCTAAGAATGTCTTGGTTCCTAAATGTAGCCCTGTTGGATATAATCAGTCTTTCTTTGAAATCTTCAAATAAAATTCTGCTTAATCTTGTTGTAGTCCGTAATTAAACCTTTTCCCTTGTTTTTAATACCTAACTCTTACATTTGCTGTAGGTCACGACAGTTGTGTAGAGCTGCTCCTGGAACAGGAAGTTTTTCAGAAAATGGAAGGAAATTCTTTCAGTCCCTTGCATTGTGCTGTGTAAGGAAGTGCAAAATTATTCTTCATAAATTTCATTGCTGTATTTAACAAAAGATTTATCATTCTGTAAATAACAGTCTGTTTAATTCATTATAGGATAAATGACAATGAAGGTGCTGCAGAAATGTTAATTGATACACTAGGTGCTGTTATTGTAAATTCAACAGATTCAAAAGGAAGGTAAGAGTGTAAATGCAGAAAGAATGTTTGTAATGTCATACTGTGGCTGTTGGAAATTCTTCAGTCATTTGGGGGTTTTGTATTTGCTGCTTACTAATTCCTCATTCCCCTGGTTTTATTCTTTGAAGGTTTGGGGGTTTTTATTCTGTGCTAGAAATAAATCTTAAATTTTTGAAATCCTGTTCTGATTCAAAAAACTTCAATTGACTTTTTACTATATAGGCAAGTTAGAGCATGTTTTAAATTGTATCATTTTGTGGATAGAGTTTTATGCATCTTTTACTTTTTCTGAATGAAATTGTATCTCTATTATAAACTACCTGGGCGGAATTATTTGAAACTGGAAAGTGGCTTTCTAAAGGCAGCAGTCACAACTGCAGCAATACTGATTGCAAAGGATCAGTGGGAGAGACTGCCCAGTCTTTTGTGTTTGTAGGATCATGTAGGATCACAGCCGGGGATGCCCCTTTGAATACAGTAGAAAGCATGGCTGAACATGGCCATATTGTCTTTTGATCTATTGTAGAACTCCTCTGCATGCAGCAGCTTTTACAGATCACGTTGAGTGTCTACAGCTTCTGCTTGGTCACAGTGCTCAAGTAAATGCTGTAGATTCTTCTGGGAAAACACCTTTAATGATGGCTGCAGAAAATGGACAGACGAATACAGTTGGTAAAGAGAAAGCTTTATATATTTCTGCTCTTAGCTTGGTTAATCTTACTGTGGGTGAAGTAGCCTTATAGTTAACATTCTTGTGAATATATTTTGTCAAAATTCTGTTTTCATTTTGTACAAATGTAAGCCATTTAGACTTTAAGGAATATGGTTTTAGTTAACACAAGTCTTTATTTCCCCAGAGGTGCTGGTTAGCAGTGCTAAGGCTGATCTGACTTTGCAAGACAGTTCCAAGAACACAGCACTCCATTTGGCTTGCAGCAAGGTGTGTGCATGGTCTGACCTACCAGTGCTGAGCTTTGTGTTATCAAGCACTGCTTGAAACAACATTCAAAGCAATTTGTGAAGAGTATTTGTTACGTGACAGATGTTTGTTCTGTGTTAAGGGCCATGAAACTAGTGCCTTGTTAATACTGGAGAAGATTTCGGATAGAAACCTCATCAATGCCACCAATGCAGCCTTGCAAACGTACGTATCAGCAGTGGGGGAGTTTTAAAGATGAGTTCTTGGTGTGTGTCTTGCTCATAAAGATAAATATTTTTCAGAAGATTTTTTTTAATTGGTTGAATTTTAATTGTTTAATAGTTACCAAGAGTTGAACCTACTTGGAATTGAAATGGTGTCTTGCTCATACTTAAAGTTCTAGATTTTTTATTTCTAGTGGGTGAATGGGATGATAAATAAAACTTATATTCTTATGATTCCTGTGTGAGTTACTGCAATCCACTGAGATTACCTGAGGAAACCAATATTTTTCTATTTTTAAAATTATCCAGTTTTTCAGTTAAAATTCACTTCATTTAACAATTCAAGGCAAACTTTGACTTGGTCTTCAGAGTTAGCTACTTTAAAAAAAAAAAACCAAGTGCTTGAAGTATGCTTTTACTCTTCAGCATGCTTTCTATTTCATGTTTCAAAACATAATTTCCTCTTAAATGTCATTGAGAATACACTATTCATAAACCTTCCTGAAGATCTTCTCTTAAGCCTGTTTGGTTAGCCCAAATCATAAGGAAAACTTAGAAATGTATGGTATGTCATACCAAGCAGGAGGGGCTACTAAAAAGGTATTTTTTCCTTTTAGAGAATGTATTTGTATTACAGGGAATTCTTGACACCTGATGTGTAGCTGAGTTATGCACATGAATTGTTAGACTGCTTTAATAATGCTATCACAGACCATTTACAAAAACAAAACAAAACAAAAAAACCCACAACACTGGAACTTGTAAGCAACTCACATATTATTCTTATATACTTTCTGGAATCTTCTCATAATCAAACTCATACAGTGCTTCCAACTATTCCCCGAGATCTGTTTGAACTGAGGAGCTAAAATAGTAAGAGTTCTTCCTTTGCTTTTGCTGCTCATCATGGTGCACCTCAGGCAGCATGAAATACCCAGAAAGCAGGAAGGGGATTGATTGCCTCATTTCTGGCTTGAAGCAAGGACGTCTTGAGAGAAGGAAAAGCAAAACTGAGATAGGAACAGATGTGGGAAAGTATCCTACCACAGGCTCGTGTGATTCCACCCACGTGCCTTGGCTCATACAGGCTGAGATGACATGACATCAAGAGATGTCATGGGAAAAACAGGTACACATTTGCACCTCCATGAAGTCTTTATATAAATTGCAAGGTTTCAACAGTTGTTTAAAATATTACTGCTTTAGCAAATGTTTAATAAGTAAATTGACTTTCTGAACAGCTTAAACAAAGTCCTTTGTGACAGGATTAGCATTAAAATTGTTGGTCTCTATATTAAAATTATTTTAATGACAGTAAATTTTTCAGTATATCTGTGGTGTGGTAGCTCTTGAATTTTTAATACTTTAATGTAAGCACTGTAGATACAGCTGCTCCTATTTGTATCTTTTGCATTTCTGATATCTAAGTAAGGCACTTGTTTCCAACTCAAAGTATAGCTTATAGTTAATTTAAACAACTTTCGGAATCTTAGAATGAATGAAGAACAATATAAAACTCTGAAGTAAGCTGATTATTCTGTTTCCTGCTGAGTAATGGTAAGGTTTCATTTAAGCCAGTAGGAACCAATTTTGAAAACCTGTTGCATTTGAAAGGATATGATTAGAATATTTGAGATAAAGCTACACTTTCCTTCACACAGAGCAAGTCACCCCAAAAATTGATTTATGGTTAGTAGTTTGAGGTTTTGAAAAGTAATCTGCTTTTCTTGCTTCATGCATTATACTGTGAAATATTTTTTTAATCTCTAATCACAATGCAATATAGTAGTTTCTAAAAGGCAGACTGATGAAATGCTTCTGCATCTCTTATAAGCATTCGCATGCTGTAAAATACGACATTCTGCTGTTAGGATTCTAGGGATTGATGCCAGTGATATGCAGTACCTCTCAGATGTGACAGTATCTGTTAACAGCAGTTGGCTGGAGGATTTATCAACAGTAGGGTGCCAGGTGTTTCTGGCTTTTTAACATGATAAGGTCCATAAGCAGGCACATCTTTGCTAGTAGCTGCTTCCTCAGTGTGTACTGCTGTGGAAAGAAGAAAGTTCACAATTGGTATTGGAGAGTTTCTTTACAATATGAAAAGAGAATTGCTGGTTTTCCCATCTTAGTTATTACATCTATAATATTTATATAATGTGTAAGTAACATAGAAGCATAAGTACTACATTTAACTAGATGCAAGCTACCTATCTTACTTAATGACTTGTTCTAAGGTATATATACGAGTTTGCTTGTCTTCACAGACCTCTGCATGTTGCTGCTCGAAATGGACTAACGGTTGTAGTTCAAGAGCTTTTAGGGAAGGGAGCAAGTGTACTTGCTGTAGATGAAAATGGTAAGAAAAATCTAACTTTGTTTCCCTGTAAGGAACTGTGGTTCTAAACTCAACCCCCTGAAAAGCATTAACTGTGGAAACTTCAGATGAGCCTTGCAGTACGTTTCCCTCACAGAAAAAAATGTGTTGATGGTGGATCATTTTAGCAAAGCAGCAGAAGTGTGAGGAGAGTGAAAACTTCCAGAACGATGCAGGTCATGCCACAGAAGTGTTTGGTTTGCATTTGTAGTTTTATGATGCACTATAAATGTCATTTTATGATGCACCTTTAAATGCACTAGCTTTGGCATACCAGAAATGGTCACAAAAACATAATGCTTGAAGTAAAATATAACTTTCAGCTGTTAAGAAGCTGGATTGAATTGCTCTTCGTTTTGTCACGGTAGGTATATCGGTGTTAGCTTTTAAAAGCTGGTAGGATTTACAGCTCTCAGTTACTGTTCTCACGCTTCTGGCTCTTCAGAGTTTTTTGGCACATAGAAGTAAGAAGAAGTAACTGCTTTATTACAAGCATAAATCCTACCCCTTGTAAGAACAAAGGAAAATTAGATCTACTGGCTAATTTGCATATTTTCGTGTAAGACATCTGTGGTCCTCATAAATTGTGCTTTTGAAAGTGTAAGCGCTTCGTGTCTTATGTCATACTCCAATGTGTCTGAAATGAAAGCAGTAGCTGGGGTTTGGGGAGGGGTAAGGGGATGGTGTGGGATTGTTTGCTTTTTGTTTTTTGTTTGGTTGGTTTGGTTTGTTTTTGTTTTTGTCTTTTCCAGAAGGGATGTGCCTAATTAATAGTTCTAATTGTATTTTCAGTTTGGAAAGCTTTTCCTCATTTAGTGTTCACTGTGACTTTCTCTGTGTGTTTCTCAAATTACACTGCTTGAAGTGACATGGGTGACTGAAATTCCTTGCCTAAAATAGGGCACAGGAGTAAGTGCTAAATGAAACTCCCTAAAATGAAAAGATTGGAAAATACATCTTCTTTCTTTTTGTTTCTCATCAGATGTATGCTGACTAGAGAGGTTTGCATTTTTGTGGGCTTCTCATGTGCAGCCAGCCAGTCCCTTGTTAAGGTGGATCTTTGACATTAACAGAGATAAAACACTAGTGTCAAAGTACCTTGGCAGCCTGGGGATCTAAAAATCCTCTTTTTAATTCTGCTCATATTTTAAATTATAAAGTAACTCTGAGCATTATCTAATATTTTTCCTCACTGTGGTTCATTTCTTTCTAATAGCAATTGCTTTGTTTATAAAAATTTAATAAGCCTTGAGAATATTCACAATGGATTATTTTTCTGACTGAAGAAATAGGCACTGGAATATTTTGGATCACAACACTGAGATTCTCTTACTTTAGCACAGTCCAGATCAGCTGAGTGATCTGCCACACAAGCTTGGCATTTCAGATAGAATTAGATGACATGGGAGTTTAGTTTTAGTTTTAGAAAGTTTTAGTGTTTTACATAGAAGCATGTCTTGATATCTGGAGCATGTAACCAGCAGGCCCTCAGCTGTTATGGAGTGATGATCCACTCTTTGTCCTTGAAGTTGTCCCTTCCTGTAAAAGCTTTATTGACTCCTTGCAAGAGGTCTCTATTTGTATCTATAGCTGCATAAATTGAGTCCTCTGCTGCTGTATCTGAGCTGTAGATCACTGTTGAAAAACATGGGCTTTGAAAAAACCCAACATCATTCCCATTACCTGCATTTCAGTTTAGAAATAATTCATAAGATATTTAAAACTCTAGATTTGAAGTCATACTGCTTTTGTTATAGAGCATCTCTTAACGTGGTAAGGTCACTTTTGTTTAAGAAATAATGTCAGTAGAAAAAAGTTAATCCTCTTGGTTCTTAAAAGATTAAATGCAACTGAAACAGCAAATTAACTGTCCAGTATACACATCCCAAAAGCAGTCAGGGTTCATTGAATGAACTCAGGGTTCATTCTCAGTTTGGTATCAGTTCTTACGCAAATTTCAATTCTTTTTCTGTGTTTTCACACCAGTCACGATGCAACTGCCACCACCTGCATCTACAAAAATTGTGTTGAATTGGACATTATTTATGTAAATTTGCCTTTCTTAAAAGAAACTACTAGCTTTTTCCTTCATTTGACACCATATGAAGTTTTATTTTTGTCACTCAACCAACTTTTCAATTTTATTTTGTTTTCTAGTGGGTTTTTCCCTTACAGTTTAACTTTCTAGGCTAGCTGAAGTTCCTGGTCTAGTCTGTCTTTTATGTGTCATATGCATGTGCAGCACAGCAGTGAGAGGAGCATACTCTGGAGACTGATGTAGCATAGAGGTTTCTCTTGCTTTCTGATTCATTACAGTGATCATTGGCCTTTCAAGCTTTCTAATAAAAAAGGAGGAGCGGGGCCTGTTTTGGGTTGGTGATGGTTTTCCTGTTTGTTTGTTTGTTTGTTTGGCTATTTGTTTAGTTTTTTTCCAAGCCTTGTGTTCTAGTTTATACTGGAGATCTGCAGTTTTCTGGAAGGAATTTTTCTCTAAGTGCTTACAAGATGCCTTGTGCCTCAGACTCTCACCTCTTTCCCAGTGTTAGCACTTCAGTCAATTTATCTTGAGAACTCTCATTGCACTGACCGCATTAATAACCCTCTGATTTTCCTGTAGACACCTTCCTGGAAACTTTCAAGCCCCAGCAGCTCTGCATTTGGGCAGCAGGAGCCCTCCTAGCCCTCCACCAGGCAGACTCTTATTTTTGCTTGCAAGGAGGCTACCTGACCTCACTCTGCTTCTGTTGCTCCATCTACAAATGAAAATAGTAATTTTGTTCTTGTTGTGTGAAGGCTTATGCAGGTACAAGTACAGATTATGGGGGCCACTACAGGAGAGCTGAGTAAGAGTATTTCAGTGGAGTCCGTTTATTTACCAATATCATCTTCAAAGAAAAGTTAAAGTATCTATACCTGTTGTTTCCTTAACATATGAATGATCACTTTGCAGTTAAATGACACAAAAATACAATTTGTTCTTAAAAATTTAAATTAATATAGGCCAAAACAAAGTGGTGGAGGACACAGATGTCAGTCTCTTGTGGTGTAAGCAGTTACTTCATCTTGTTATGTCTAAGGCAAGAATTAAACTGTGGTATTTCATTCCTGCTTATGAAAGCCAGGAGCTTGAGACCTACATTTGTGTATTAATTATAAACACTGTTTTTAGAGAACAGAGAACTTGTAACTGAAGCAAGTATTTTGTTTAACCTTTACATTGGCCCTTATTTTTATGAACTGGGATGCTCTGTTCCAGAAGGAACATGAGTATTTAAGGTCTTAGCAGTCTTGAAAAGGGGGAGGGGGGAAGGGGGCGAACAAACACCCTAAAAAAGTAGCAGGTGACTGCTTATTTTTCTTCTTTTAACTTTTATCAAGTCACGTTAGTGAAAAGAATGGTGTTGAATGTGACCAGCTTGAATAAACTTATTCTGTGTGTCACCTTACCTTCATACAACCTCCAACAACTGTAGATATTAAATGGTGTGCATCTGAGTATCAGTTCTGAGCCTTCTGTTCTGCCTTACATGCCTGAAATGCGGTCATCATCCAGGTGTGGCGAGCTCTGGCCCTTGCTTCTGAATCCTCTCAAAATGTATCTCTTCTGCAGACTGTCACTGTTAACTCTGAGCTGTTTAAGTGCTGTGGTCCCTTACTAACAATGAAAACATCCGCTGCGCTGCACTTCTGTACGGCCCTATCGCATGGTCAGCTGGTGCGTTCTGTGCTTGAATTATCTGTCTTTCCTTGGATTGTGTGCTCTTTGGGCAGGGACTCTCGTCTTGCTCTGTTCAAAGCATCAAGCACAAGCTCTGTCCTGAGCAAATAATAGTTCAACTGCAAGACTGTCCCCTGCTTGCTGTTTTCTTAATTTCTAGCTACAGTAATTTTCCATAATGTGCCTACTGGTCTGATACTTAGGTGCAATTATATAATACAGTAACTGCTCCTGAGCTCTATCCTAAAGCTTGATCTGTACCTACTTCTAGAGTAAAGATGATTCCTTAGTACTTGAAACACTTGCTGGTAGAATGGGAATTGCCTTGTTTCCCCTGCCTTCCTAAGGTCTGGATAGAAGTCTGTCGTGCAGTTTGCTTTAAAGCCATCTATTATTTAAAATTACTCGCGTGCTTTTTACTTGGATGTTGTACAGCTTTGAATTATGGACTGGGGGTAGTGCAGGGCTTCAGACTCACAAATGTACCTGAACATGAGTCTTCCTATTGAGCTCGTTGTGGACATGTCAGTCCCACGCAGTGAGAGATGCTGCAGGGTGACCTGGGCACACACTGCCAGGTGGAGCCCAGGAGAGGGCACTTGTCCTGCTCTTGGCAGCAGAATTAGCTCTGATCCGTGGTTGTACTCACGAGAGTGCCCTGCTTCCAGAGCTGCCAGTGTCACCACCAAGTGTGGTACCGCGGGGCTGTAGATACACCAAGACCTGTGCCAAAACCTGTGCCTCAGGTGCCGTGCGAATGGGTAAGCCTGAGGCAGGAGCAGTGCACGGATCTCCAGTGAGGAGGATCTGAAGCATTTTTCTTGGCATTGAATGAGTAGAGGCAAGTACATAGAGAAGGGGAAGCTGCAGAAGGAACAATGTTGAAGGATTTTTAGAGCCGTGGAAACCCAGAAGAGCTGTCACAGCTATGTGACCTGAGTGCCAATCATTCCATGGCCTGAGACCTCCTGCATTTGGGGGTTGTCACAGCAGCAATGCCTGGCTGAAGTTTGGCTGGACCAGTTGGGCAACCAAGAGGTGTCTCTGCAAGTCCTAGCCTGCTAACCCAGCTGGCATTTCCTCAGACTTCTCTGTATTTCTTAATTGATAGCCCGCAAATAAAAGTTAGGCATTGACTTTATAATTTATATTACTGAATATTGTAATAAAATACAGGTTAATTGAAATTTATGCTCTGCCTTTTCAATTAACTGGCCCTGAAGCCTAGCCAGCTTGTTACTGAGATAGCACAGTATTATTAAAGCAGCTCTGTGATGAACAGCTGTGATAGAAGCTTCTGGATGAAGAAACATTTAACACGTTGAGCTGTAGTTTCTGCAGTGGCTCTTTAGTGAATGCCATCAGCCATCAGTGTTGGCTGCTGTGAGTTGTCTCTCATCAGCCAGGTGACTTCCTCGCTATTTCTAGATCCAGGCTTTTCTCACTGGCCTAGAGTGTCTGACTGTGCTTAACAAAACAATTACATCTTTGCTGCAAAGCCCTTTAACTTCAAGGTTGTTTTTTGTAACTAGAAGTTTAAAAATACTACTTGATAATGCGTTTATTTCATTTATTTTTTAAACAGAGTGGAACTAAGCAATGTAAAATACTTTTGCAGCTGAAAGATTGTATGATCTTGGAGAAATTCCTACATTGTCTTTATTTTAAATGGAGGTTTTGTTTGCTCTTGACTTCCCAGGTTACACGCCGGCTTTGGCCTGCGCGCCCAACAAGGACGTGGCCGATTGCCTGGCTCTCATCCTGGCCACCATGATGCCTGTTTCATCGAGCAGCACCTTGCCCACCCTCACCTTCAATGCCATTAATCATTACACCAACACCTCAAAAACCGTCACCTTCGATTCCTTGCCAATCATGAGGAGCGACCACAGCTCCTACTGTACTTTCAACAACATTGGCAGGGAAGGTGGCTACCCCTATACAGAAGAAGATGAGCTCAATGACTCAGATTCTGAGACCTATTAGAAGATACATTTTGTAGGTCTGAGTGAACCCTCGTGCTGGAAGGTCAGACTTGTGCTTTCAGAAAGCTCTTGGTGTTTGAATACAGAAGGAGGACACACCTTTGAGAAGATGTTTTTTATTGTGGTTGCATATTAAAAAAAAATTCTGTAAGACTCTAGGAAGATTTTTAAGAGCATATTTTGCAGAAGAAGCATAAATTCTTGAATAAGTACTTGGAATCCATGGCAAAAAAAAAAAAAGAATGTCAAAACTGTTTTATTTAACTGTATTCTACCATTCTGTTTCTGGTGCCAGGAGTAATTCCTGCAGTCTGGGCACCCAACTTGATGTAAATGAACAACACTATTGTACAACACAAAAGATGCTAGACTTAAATATTCTCAATAAAACTAAAACCGTTTTGAAGGCAATAAATGAGTTTGGTACAGTAGGCATTGTTTGTGCTGCAAATTGCCAAAGGACCAAATAACTTAAAGATTTTTTTAATTAAATACGTTTTTGTGAAAACTGGAATAGGTTATTTGAGAAGTTATTTCAACCAAACCTTAATTACTTCTGGAAAAGAAGCTTAGATTTGGGTTTAAATGTTGAATTTTATTTTTTTTTTATCATCTGAAAGCCTTCCGACACTATTAAATGTACCATGAAAGAAAGCAGATGTACTTTTAAGTTTTACTTTCTTTTCTTCTAGGTGAAATGAAAATGATCTGTCATACTTTTTTAATACTAAAATTAAACCAGCTAACAAGGTGAAGTCAGGGTGAAAAATGTACAGTGTAATAAACAAGGGAAGGGGAGGGAAATGTGGGAGGGAAGAAGTAATTGTTGCACAGTTACAGATTTTTTTTAACTTTTGGGTTTTTGGATTGAGATTTTTCTTAATTTAAAAATACATGAGTAACTTGGAAACTATGAAACTGCATAAAAAATTGAATTGAAATGTCTTGATAACCCTGTTGTGACTGAGAGTTCCTTTCAATAATTTATCTACTTCCTTACATCATAAATTTGTATGTAAGATTAAAATTGTATATCCCTGTCAGTTTTTTTTTAAATCCCAGATTTACAAAGGGGGGAGGGGGGGGAGGTGAATTTAAAACTCTATTTCCCTATTAGAGAAAAAAGTACAGTGTCTGGTCTGTGGGAAGAGCTGTGTATCTTTGTTGTGCTCCATTTAGAAAATAAACAGCAGAAACAGGTCCCTGTGATGTAGTTCAGACTTGCCCAAATATTTTTTTTTAATTTATAACAGACTACAGTGGGTTTTTTTAATTGCTTGAAGAATGAAAAACTGACATAAGTGAGCTGAAGTTTTGTCTGTTAAATATGAATTTACTTTATTTGGCTCTGCTTTAACTATAACTGTTACTTTTCAAGTGAATTTGTTTATGTACATGCAAGGAATCCTTGCGTGTCCTGGCAAAGTACAAATAAATTACTACAAACTGATTCCAATTTCATTTTTATCCTTTTTTTGTATTGTGAAACTGGAAATCTTTGATATTGTAAATTTTCAGCTGCTTTTCTGAACATAGTGTGGAAACATGGGACAATATTTTGATCTATTTGATAATTTTGTGGGGTTTTTGAAGAATTAATGAGCATGTACATAGAAATAGTGACTGCTTGAATACTGTATTTACCTGCACTCTTTCAGTACTTCAAGATTCCTGTATATTTTACAGAGTATAATAAAACCCAAATGTGAGTTCTACTAATGAATAATTTATTTGTATGTACTAAGAACTAATGACAAAGTCTCTTGTCAAACTGTTGGAATTTATAAAATCTACTTCACAAAGGCTTTGCCTGCATTTTAATTCTAAAGTGAAGGTGAGCTACTTAAAGTAATTTTAACTATTAAATTACTTCATTATTCCTTTAGGCTTCCTTATAAATATTGCTTTCTTAACCATTTGTGCCTGTGTTCGTTGTTGATCTGTGAACAGCTAGATGGCTTCAGGGAGGTCATGGTTCCTGTGCTTTCTTCTCTCTGGATCTCCTGTGGCTCTGTGGCAGTGACGTTTGTGCCTCAGCCAGGCACACAGGCAGCGCTCACAGGATCCATCTTGGCCTGCCTTGAAAGTCACTGCAGCCATTTAAAGTCAAAGGCTGAAGCAGCACGGAGCCATTTTTTCCTCAAATGCTTGTGGGAAACCTGATGGGAACGCCAAGTCTCGTGGGATTTCAAAGGTAACAGCTGCACGTTTCTGCTCCTGAAGCTGTCCGGGTTTTGTTGATTCAGAGGCACTGTGAAAGGATGATATTAATAGGGCTTTACTATCTCTGCTGAGCTCTGTCTGGCTTCAGGATGGCCTGCTATCTCTGTGTGGGGTCTGTAGCCACGGGGCACGTTACAGCAGGGGACTCTCCTGTCTTACTGGAAAAATTGCAGTGCAGTAGAGGCCGAGCTGGTCATGTCCACTGTGTGCCTGGATGACAGAGGAGGGGAAGCTCAGCTGGCATGGGTTTGTTTGAAAGTTAAAGGTTTTGATATGGAATACAAGGACATGCAGAAAACACTGTTGTTGAATGTTTGTTTCCTTATGCCAATGAGAAATTGTGCCTTTCTTTCATTTCATTGCTTCTTGAGGAATAAAAGTTTTTCACTGCTTTAAATTGCATTATTTTTAAGTTAGGTTTTGTGAACTTTTTTGAGCTAAATTTATGCCTTTTTAAATTAGGAATTCTTAAGTCCATCTAGAATTCAGTTACATGATTTGTCTATCTCAGCTCTCTCATCATTACAGTTTATTCAGTGAGCCTGTTCATTGCTATTTGCATGTATTTGTTAAAAAAAAACAAAACAAAACAAATCTCTTATTACTACCTGGCAGTATGGGTAGGACAGTAATTGTGCCTTGTAAGTAATAAGTGAGACATTAAAATATGGTTTGGAACGTGATTTGTTTAAAGACCATGCAACTGTGGTCAGAGGCCACTTTCTTAATGAGAGGTCAAGGAACAGCAGGTTCCTTGTTTCTGAAAAGCAAATAATGTTGATGGTGGCTGCTGGGGGTTTAAAAAAAGAAAATGTTCATTTCTCAGTTGGACACCTGTTCATGTCCAGAAAATTATACTGGAATCACCACTTTTCTAAAATAAATCCTCCTGGTTTTGTACAGATGAATATGGCACAGTTATTCTTACAGCCATCATCCAAACAATCTCTTGGATTTTCACCAAGGGAGAGCAGTGAGCCTTGGCTGGACTACTGAAGCAATATATTAGAATAAAAGAAACCCTTTTTGTCCTGGGGAAAAATAAAATTCAAATGGACTTAGGGACTGAGGACTGCTGGCTCTGCTTTCTGTCTACTCTGACTTCTGGGATGTTTTACGGGTTTTTCAGTTCTTGGGATAAACGTTCTGCAGGACAAAATGCCAAGTCAGTGTTAACCTCATAGGCTGAGCTGTTACTTTTCGAGTGTCGTGTTGCAGTATAAATGCTGGATGCTGATAAGATGAAGACTCAGTCTGCCTCGCCCTAAGAGTGACCCTACTGTAATTGAGAAGATTTTTCTTGTAATTCCTTATAAAATCTTGGCTTCGGTGTCTCCTGCTTTGTATTTCCTCCTGTTACTTTTTATTGCCTTCCCATGCTTAGATGTCTCCAAAATAGTTATATAAATACGTGTGGAACAGTCAGAGCTTTCATTACAGGCACTTCTAAAATTTAGATTGGTTGCAATTGTTTGGGGGTTTTTTCTGGTCATTTATTTTGTTTAAAGTTCTGACTTGTCTTTGTTCTGGTTTTGGCTACCAGGCTAAAGAATCAACAAATGTTTGGTTGAAAAAAAAGTTCATATGTAAAAATTAATTACTTCAAAGTTTTGCACCTTTTAACATCTACACAGATGGGGCACTAAAGATCCCAAAGCTGTTACCTAAACTGTAGGGAAGATGAATTAAAAAGGAGCATGAGATAACGTTTACAGATTCTCCAACCCAATTAATTCTGGTCTTGAGAGGAATTAGCCTTCCTGTCTTGCCCAGAGATTGTGTCCATTGAAAGGCAACAGAAGAGAATGTTCATTAAATGTGGTTGGTTGGGGATAACACAGGGTTTTGGTAGCTCAGCTTCTCTTCTGGAAAAAAAAAAAAAAAAAAAAAGGTGTGGTGACCTTTCTGCTGTTGATCCTGCAATAACTGGATGAGGAGGATCAGCCTGTAGAAAGATGGGAAGCAACAATGAATAGTGCCCAAAGAACTGGTTAGCATTTACTTGTGAGAAGTCACAATCGTGGAACATTTTTAACACTGCTGGATGTCTCCAGGGAGCCCCTACCACTCAGTTCCACGTTTGGATCAGTGAAGTTCACATATGAAAAAACTGAACCTAAATAAAAAGGGTTTTTAAGGAAACAGCAGTTCTGGAGAACTGGAGGTCGTGCTCTTTGGCTGCAGGTACCATAGGGCAGGCAAGGGAGCTCCACAAGATTCTCTGGCTACAGCTGCAGGAAGAGCAGGAGGACCCTCCTCATCTCCCACAGCTTTGCACTGGGTCTCTGCTGACGGTACATACCCCCTGCACAAAAGAAATGCCATCACACTTTTGGTTAAAAAGCACTGATTCCTGATGACAGTCATTTCTGATAATCCAGTCCTGGTTGGAATCAAGCTAATAAGGTTGGAGAGAAGGGCCTTTATTAATCTCTTCATAAGTAGTTTAAACTTCTAATACAACTTCCATAGGTCTGGATTTAAACTCAGCAAAATTCATGTTAACATCACGAAAAAGTAAGTATTTAAATTCTTAAAGTTGGTCAAGCAAATATAAATCCTTAAATCCAAGATCAGTAGTTATTGCCTCTTGCAGTAATCTCGGTGATTTGTGATGATTTCCTTATAATCCTCTTTAATACGTTGCAGAAGCTGACAGGATAGTTGGAGAAGAATTCTGATTGGGACGAGAAACCTTTTTTGTATATAAATGTGTAGCTGTGACTCTGAATTGGACAAGATAAGAATTTATAAAACATGGGTTTCCAAAATTTCCAGAGGTGTTAAATGCTCTAAGGAACATGGTGTGATTCTTGCGGTGACCATGTGCAGGGCCAGGAGTTGGACTTCGATCATTTTCAACAGAGAGGGCCGTGATTCTACAAAATGAGAAGAGACACAGCACAGGCCTCTTCATTAGCTGCTAGCATTGGCTTTTTGCTTTATCTGGAGTCCTTTTCTCACTGTAATGCCTGTATGTTTTGAAGACTGTTAAGTGCAAAGGTATCACTGTGCATTAATTTGAAACAACAAAACAACGGCTATTCTTAAGAAACTACCCTGTTACTGTATTTATGATGATCTATAAGCCTTATCACAAAAATTTTATTGCTTAACAGGAGAAGCAAACACTTGGCTGGACATTGTAAATGTCATCCAAGCCCCCAGCCTGATCTGTGTTCCTTCTCAGACCTATTGAGAGAAAATGGTCTGAAATGGCAGCCTTGGAAAGAGAGTTTTGTTCCGTTTTCAGCCATCTAGAGCCCAGGGAGTGTTTTGGTTTCCTTTCCTTTCCTTGGGAAAGATTACAAAACACGGGAGTGTTTTGGTTTCCTTTCCTTTCCTTGGGAAAGATTACAAAACACGGGAGTGTTTTGGTTTCCTTTCCTTGGGAAAGATTAGTTGCAGATGAGACTAAAATTTTCAAATTCTACAACTCATCTTGCAACTGAACATTCCTGACAGGCAAAGAAGAGTCTCCCTGCTTGCAGAACTTGAGGATTTCTTGCAACTCTTTCCAAGCTGGTATCCCAGTCTCTTTAGCACTGTATTTGTCTTCAAATAAAGCCATATTTAAATTATCCGTGCTTCCCTGGTGTGCTGTGTGTTATTTTACATTAGGATAAATTGAGCTCCCTGCGTTCCATGCTATGCTTTGGCAATTTTCAAGCTGAGGTTGGGAAAGAGATCTTGCCGGTTTTCCCCACGTAACTGTAAACAGAATAATAGAGAACCTAAAGAGCCTTTCAAGTTGTCTTCAGATTTATAGTGTCACTAAATATTTAAAAAGGAAAAAAATACCTTACATTCTCCTTTTTTTAAATTAAAATTGCAATAGAAGCAGAAAGAACGATTGCTACGCGGGTTTACAACAGAACAAAACAAAACCTGCTTTCAAGCCTTGTCAAATGACAGACTGCCAGTTTGCTTCTCAGTGTACCTGGGACCTGACTTAGTTCTGAAAGCTTAAGGCTGAGGTCTCAGATGTTCTTTTATGTTAAAAGAATAGATTAGATAGCTTAAGTAGTTTTAAAGCAGAATCTAGTGATTCATGTCCTATCCTGTCATGTATTTTCTGTCTCTTTATTACTCAAGCTGTCTGCATAGTTTTCTTAAAATCTTAAAAATCTTCCTAATCTATAAAAGTCTTAATGAATTCAGCCTTTCTAACCTCTTCTACCAAGAGTTTGTTTCATCTGCTGTGGGTACCAGTATTGTCTCTGATTTCTGACCTGTGTTGCCTATACCTGCTCTCCAGGGGCAGGGAGGAAGGAGAGCACAGTGAGTCTCTGAAGTGTTTCATTGCTGTGGACGATTAAAAACTGGATGGAGTGATAACTCAGTTCAACCTGTGAATATCTGGGCTTTTCATTTCACTTGGTCAGATCTGCCTAAAGGAGCTTATGCTCAGTTGGGCATTGTGAAAGTCTCTGATCTGAGCAGATTGTACCAGAGTGTCACCAGTTCCTCAGCCTCTTCCCATACCTCTGGATAGCTTAACTCCAAGGTCCTGTTTTCCAACTGTTCCTTTGATGTGCTTTCTGGTGTTTTCTCTCACTGTAAGCAGAGTATCCCCACAGCCACCTGGAAAACTCACTGTGAATCCTGAAGCAGCAGATCCCTTACGAGGAACCTCCCAGCACCTCTGACTCGTGTGCTGTCAGCCCTACCTGGACAGACAGTTTCTGTGGTTGTCTTCCCCTTCCCAGGAGCAGTGTCGAGGTCCTTTAAAGACGCCATCCCCTGCTGTCTGTCTCAGAGAGGAAGTTCCTTTGGTGTCAGCACAGATTTCCAAATCCTGATTTCCCTTTGGTCCACAGCCCGAGCGATTTAAAGCTGTTCTAGACTTCAGCTGTACTTTCCGTATATCAAAAGATCCTTGAGTTCTGGTTTGGTTTTTCACCCTCAGACAGGAATGGTTCAGGAAGCTTTAATAAAACTGTTCATATCCACTGAAAAGATCCTGGATGATGGGCTGCAGTACAGTATGGTATGAGTGTGAGTGTCAGCCTTGCTGAAGGCTTCTCCCACCTCCTCAGCACGTGGTAAGTGGCTTCACTCACACGACTACAGGGTCGTTTGGGAACAGGGCAGTGCTGGGATGGTGCTCCAGCACAGACTTCCAAAAGCCCCCGGTGTGTGGTGGTATCACAGGTTACTGCTGGTCACCCCGTGTCACAACAGACACATCTGTTGTTATTCAAAGAGCAGGGTGGGAGCGAGGAGTAGATACTTACTGGTAATCCATCGTGTCTAGTACTGCCTGTTCAACCTTTTCCAGTGTCTCCTTGCTAAAGGCTGCTTTTTTGGGTGAAGGAAACAAGGTATGAGAACACACTCTAATACTTAATGGCTTCTCTTCTCAGGGAGAAGACAGAAATGTGCCCCACACAAACAGTAAGGCCAGAAGGTCTTGTTTTCTAACAATGTTAACATACCCAAAGATAGAATAGTTCTTTGGAACACACTTTGCAAGTATTTCACAGATAAATACTTCTTTCCTTAAGCATAGCAAATGTGTGTAATGCTATTTATTTGTTTAGCCTAACCTACTGTGATAAAGGTCTTTGGAACTAAATCCCAAGGAGTGTTCTAGTGCACAAAGCTACATGTTTTTCAGCCTCCAGAGTGAAGGGTCCTGAGAGCTGAAATCTCCAGTTGTTCATAGTTCCATTCTTTCAGGCTTGGTTGTGTGGTACTAGAACTAGAAGCACCAATAAGTACTGCAAATGGTTTTCTGTTCTACCCTGTGCGTTCTGGAATTTGTGCAGCTTTCAGCAAGAACACTGCTGTGGGTGCCAAAGAATTAAGGATCTTTAATAACCCATGGTGGAACTGCCTGCTTTTATATCAGCAAGTATCCCTTTCCATGCTTCTGTCCCATATATGCTGCAGGATAAACCTGGTGTTCTTCTGCATCAAAGTGGTATTTGATGATGGCCTGATTCACAGTGATACAGATTGGAGAAGCAAGCTTTGATAGAGGCCCAGATCTTCAGTATTTATACTCTAATTCTGTGTAAACATCTAAGAAACCTTAAGGTAGAAATTCAGCAGATTTTTGGTTGTTTTGCTTTCTGAAACCAGAAAGTAAATTCCTTCCAAGCAGGAGCTGATAGAGCACCTCTCAGGACACATCTTTGTAGCTGTGGTGGTTTGAGTTTGAACTGACTCAGACCACCAAGCTCTCCTGTCAGTGTTCTGCTCCTCTCAGCCTAACAGTCAGAGCAGCTGGAACGCAAGGACTCACCAAAGGAACAGTTGTGTTTATTCCATTACTCAACAGCTATTACTCAGATGAAGTCATAACAGCCAATAAGACCACATAAAATTATAATGCTTGAGAATACATGAACTTGTCTGAATTTAACCCCAAATTAATATCCGTTGAATATTCTCTTCCCAACTTCTTCACTGCAGTAGAGCAGCTCTAGCATTTAATCTAGTTATTGCTCTGGAAATAATGGTGTGTTTTATTCACTCAATAGCACAAACTTGCCATCTGGCACATGAAGCATTGATGTTAAAACCTTACTGTCCCACAGTTTTTGTGTGCTTTTCATAACTCCTCTTGAATAAATTCATGAACAATGTGTAAGATGTCTTAAAGTCAAAATAGTCTTGAAATGACTTCTCTTTTAGACAGGAAAAGTTAAAGTACCCAAGCAGTACATAACATGGTTGCTGATATTCATTGCTGATGTTTTCTTTGAACATAATTTCTTGGGAATTTTGTCTTACTGCAGTCTAGTTTTTCACGATCATTTGATATCCTGTTCCCCAGATTAGCTATTCCACAGATGTTTACAACCGTAACTTTCAGATACTGTTAAATGTATATGAGAAAACTCAGTTTTCTAACAGGATTACAGATCCCGAGTGGCCAGTAAATGGTAATGATTTCAGATGGGAGTTTTTGACTCTAAGAAAAAAAACAATCCTGGCACCCCAACCAGAAATCATAACCCCAGGACATACAAGCTATATGTATGTATACCTACATACTTTTGTGCATGTCATGCACAGTATTTGTGTCTTCCTTCCCTATTTTCATTTTCCTCTTGCAATAGTTTTCTCTTCCATTCGCTTCCATACTCTGAGCCAGGACCCCCGAAAGCCAAAGGATTAAATTAAAAGGAACAAATTCAGTTGAAATGAGAAGTGTTAGTTTCCCAGTATAAAACATCTCACCACATCTCACAAGCCTTTATCTTCGCGAGGCAGTTCTTTCACTCCTGGCAGGACAAGCTGCCCCAGAACAGATGGAACCGACGGCCTCCTGGGGTGAGTGCTTTGCTTGCCATTTCAAATGTGGGACCCAATCAGTCAGTCATGTGGCAAACACACCTGAACCTCTAGGAAATACGGCTGTTCAACAACCTCTGTTAAGATACATACTCTGAACGTACGGGCAGTTGTTTTCTGACTCAGTCAAATATCTGTGCTAGTCCTTTTCATACCATCGTCCATACAGAGCAGCTGTCAGGAGGCCAGAGGATGTTCTATTTTTGCTTATGAAATAGTGGTGGTTTTTCCAGCCCATGTGGTCAGCAAAGTCCAAGGTAATACCAGATGTCAGCAGCAAAGGAAAGATATAAGGGGTGCTCATATTTCCCCATAGCTGGAAATCTATCAGAGCGGTGGCATCTGTAACCTCCTGTCCACAAGTGCTAAAGCTGAGACCACCACACTTCACTAAGGCACAGGCCTGGACATAGTAGGTGCCATGCACTGTATGGAGCCCGTCAAAAACTCCCAAAGCATATAATTCGTCTGTTAAAACAGCTCTCCGATAGTTTAAGTAACAACAGAGGGTATTGGCACAAACCTGCAGCTCTCCTTTTTCCCCCCATACAGGAACGAAAGTGAAGTTGTCATACATCATTTCTGCATAAAATGGGGGAGGTGACTGTTCATTTCCTTTTTCAAATACTCTGCCAGGAGTCTCTTCTTGCTCCTTAAAGCAGACTTCATCATCCAGTGAGGTGCTCGTAGAAGACCTGCATGAGTCATGTAAGTTTTCTCTGAATCTTTCATTACTCTCCAAATTGGTTTTATAATCTGGGGTAATCACAGGAATTTCTGCTACTATGAGCTTGCCACCGTAACTTTCCATGTTGTGGTAGATGAAAGATTTGACTGGAGTGTATATGCCACTCCCTGTCATGCCCAAGGTAGGGTGGTGGATATTGGCTGCTAAAATATTGACATTGAAAGCTGTTGCAAAAGCTTGTTGAAATTCTACAGCAGACAAGAGCGGGAGCTGATTCATCCAGGCAGTTGGATAAACAATTTGCTTCAAATTGTATTGTCTGATGAGGTTCACTGCAGGCTCAAAAAAGAGTATATCAAAGCAAGTGAACATGCCAAACTTGCCAGCAAAAGGGGTATCAAAGAATATATAGTCTGGCTCTGGAGGGGTATCAAAAGCGTACTCAAAGTAGAGATTGTGTTTGCGATACGTGGCCACCAACGTGCCCTCATCGTCCAGCGCCACGTTGGTGTTGAACTGGTACCGTCCGTCCGACGGACACCGAGGATCGCTGTGCTCGCACGGCTGCTTAGTTCCTAAGTTTGCCACAAGGAATATCTTGTTCTTCCGTGCCATGCAGCTCAGACGCTGAATAACCTGGAAAAGAGTATGGAGAAATGTAAGCACTTCAGAATATGGAGGCATTTTTAAGTTTTACTTAAGCAGCTACGACTTTTTTAATACTTTCCAAATTATTATTTTCAACTGTGTTCAAAATTGAATACCTTTGGCCATACTTGTAAAATTTAAAAGCACTGATGATTTTGCGACAAAAGCTACTGAAACCAGTAGCTTTGTAGACAAAAAAGTATTTCAGATGTCAATTTTACAATAACATTGAAAAAAATTAAGTGAGTTTTATTTCCTGAGAAGTAAGCAAATAAATCTGTACCTCTATTTCAAGGTGTTAATTTTCAGAAACTTCTGACTTGCAGGAGCACCAAAGGCTGGATGTTTTTACTATAAATTTTTTAAAAGTGATTATTAGTTACAACTTAGAAAAGCAGAGATGTAAATGGGTAGATTTTGCATAGTTACAGAAAAGAAATACAAAAAGTTGCAGACCACAGTATTACTGGGATATTTCTTCCTTATCACAGAGTGCAGTAACAAAGACTGACATTACTGCAATCTCCAAACAGCATCTGAATGGTAAATTCAGTTCTTGCTTGCTTGGCCATGATCATTGGTAGTAAAGATTCATAGGGCAAAATAGATCATTTTTATAACTGCAATTCATGTTTGCATGCAAATCTGCTTAGTAGATACATGCCTGATTTCTTTAATTATACTGAATACTGTCACATTAATAAGAAATAATAGTCTGTGTTTAATAAGCATGGTTATTTTCAGTTTGGGTCCAGAACAGCCAACGAAAATGCTATTTTTGTAACATCAGGTCACATCTTATGTAATCAGGATTGGTCTGTGACAAGCTGTGACTTCTATTACATTGTAGCAGATAAAGTCCTGTTACTTGTGCTAATCATTTGACACATGATTGCTGAGTCAGAATGTTATGATGTCATGAAGTCATTAAAACTGAGTACGCACCAAAAGTGAAGATACTGCTATGTTGTTTTGTATAAAACAATGTTGTTCAAAGTAAAATCACTGACAACGTATCTAACTAGAGAGTAGTCACCATTTCAGAGGTTGGGGGGGAGGAGATGACAAACCCAGATATACACAACTAATCTCCTTGCGTGTCTGTATCTAAACCCTCCTCTGCTAAGAATGAAACCGGCAGAGCCTGAGCATCCATGAAAACAGAATCTGGTACTATGAGTTTAATTGGTTGTTAAACTTCTTGCTTACATCCCTAAGCAAAACAACTAGAGCTATTTCCCACTTGGAGAACAAACCTAGCATTCCATTATCCCAGCCCTGCAGGATCACTCCTACGTTTACCTCTGTGTCATTGAACAAATAGGGCTCTCTGCAGGGATTCCACTTCCCAGAGTGTGAATGCGGCATGAAATCTAAGTAAGGGTAAATGGAGCTCCTGGTGAAGTTGAAGCCATGGATTCCATCTTCAGGAAAAACAATGATCTGTGCCCCCTGTATGTAAAACAAAGAGATGTTTTGTAGGCAAAGCAAAGGAAAAGAGGGAATCTCTTGGGTAAAAAGAGCTAGACAGTTAAGGATAACCCAATTGTGTTTTGCCGATAATGTAGCTTGAAGGTATCTTTTCTTCAATGTCATAGTAGGTGTAACTATGTAGTAGGTGTGCAACTATGTGTATAAAAAATAAGCTTATTTAACCTGACACATACCTTTATTTTGAAAACTAATGTGTTTGACATTTTAAGGGCAAGCAAATAAGAGCATACTGCATCCAATTTCTTACTAAAGGTATTCACCCTTCACACAAGTCATGAGAATGTCATCATCCAGGTTATAGATTGATGATGTTAAAACTTGTCTTAATTTTTAAATCAGAATTATGCTATTTGCAGATAAACTTTGTCAAAGGTGCAGCATCACTTAGTTTATTAGGTATATAGGGTTGGACAGGGTGCTGGGAATGTTGATTTCAGAAACAGCTTGACTGTGAAAGCAGTGCACAGCCTGGTAGAAATGTAGCCATGCCAGAGCTTGGCTGGCTCTGCCTGAAGTTCAGGAAGATCTGAACTCTTTCTAAAAATGAGGTGGATTCCCCTTAAATCAGACACACCACCAGTCACTCAAATTTCTGTTACTTTTCAAAAGTCAGTTTGTGTTATCTATGCTATGGCTTTGGGATAATTTATATATCTTGGATGCAGGGCTGCATTAAAATTGCTATTATGCTTCCTTCTGCCCAGTCATCTGAATGTCTCAAAAAAAAAAAAGTTTTCAAATTATATAAAAATGGTAATTATTCTCTCCCAGAACAACAGATCTGTGAAAATTGCAAGTCAATTCTTCTCTGTGTAGGGACAGTAACACTTGCTTCCTCTGACTAGAACCAGCTTTGGGTTTTCCTGGGGAGGGGAGGAAAGAGGGCTGTGCATAAGAACAGCTGGAAATACTAGTCTCTCTCCTCTAAATATATTTAGACTGAGAACCATTCCATGGAGGGTAGGAGAAAGGAATGGAAAACTTTAGTTCCACAAAATTGTTAATGGTGGAACATTAATTTCCAAAGCATTTAACCTCCTTAATTTTTAGAAACATTTAGGAATTTCCATAGAGAGCACTGGAATAAAACCAAACCCAAGACAGCTGCCAGTAAGACAATCTTTCAATGAAACCCTTCCATTTAAGAAAACAGAAAGGAGCTAGGTATTCGGACTAAAATAGAAAATTAATTTCCCTATTCTAAATAACTATAGGCGTGTTTTTCCAAGCTTGGAATAACCCCAGTCAGGCGGGATGCTAACCGGCCTGATTTTTTTTCAGAGCTGCTGGCAGGTCAGATCGTCTGAGAACCCAGACCCGCATGTATAAAAATACGGCCTCAGTCGCCTGGGAACCCAAATGCTCATGAAAGACGATCCTCAAGCGGCACCCCCTCTCCGTACAGCGGGGCACACACGCGTGCTCCGAGCCGTGCCGTACCTGTGCGGCAGCGGCCACCACCTGCTGCTCGTACACCTCGAGGTTCCTGCCCATGAGCTCCAGCGCCGAGCGCCGATCCACCAGGGCTGCCGGGCTCGGGCTCAGGACGGACTCGTGCTCGTACACGGCGGCAACATAGTGCCCCTCCCTCCTCACTCTTCCTGACACAACTTGATAGAAGAAAAAGCAGACGGGCAGCTTCCAGCACAGAGACACCACGGGGCACGCCATAAATCTAGAGGAAAAAAACTTGCAATTAAATATGGATGGTAACTGAGACTCTTAGCAGTGTGGTGTTTTTAAGTCCCTGACTCACCATGTGCATATTGTTTCTAAACTTTATCTATACTGGTGCTTTAAATAACTGGGTCCTGTTTAAAAGCATTTTAGCTTCATATATAGTTCTACTGATCTTGCTTGGTTTCCCTTTACAATTAACATTCATTTATAGATTATTTCACCTCAAAGCATCTTTGGGAAAAGTTAAAAGCAACTCATGAATTTGCAGTTCCTCCCCCATTTGGTGCTGAGGGATGTATTTAAAAGTAACATTTCCTAAAATTACTTGGAGACTGTATTTAGTAGTCAAGTAGAAATAGAACTTATTTTATCAATAGTGAAACAGATAATTGCCAAGAGAATTATACTAGACACTACTTCTACATCTGTCTATCTTTCTATCATGAAAATGCCTCTCCTAATGGATTATGGATTCACTGTATTCCAACTCCACATACATAATAGGCAAATGTTTCTCCTACAGTGCAGCTTTTTTGAACATTTATAGAAACGCTGAGTGCAATTCAGATCTGCATTCTTCCTATACAATGCAGATTGGTAAGGTTAAAAATGCTTTCATAGTAATAACAATAAATCAAAAATCCATGCAAAATGGAGAAAATTTGCATTACTGAGCTTTTCTGAGAAAGAATTTAAGAATTAATGAGTTTGGAAGGCTGAGGTACTCTCTGCAATATGGGCTGCCCATGTAACCTTTTAACTTCCCAAGTTAGGAAAGTACTTACACAGATCAAGAACTGAACTCAGTGGCTGTGCAACACTTCAGAAAGACCACAGAAATGCCTTTTTATTCAGAATTATCCTCACAGCATGAGAATCCTGTATTTGTCACCACAGTGTCATTAGTATCCTTAAGGAATTAAATCTCAAATATCACTGAAGTTGAAAGAGCATGCAGGAGAGATGCACTGGTGCTATATATTGATGGCCCACGGGTTATAAGTTCAGTTACTGAATTTTTAGTTCTATTTGCTCTTTGGGAACTCATAGCCAAGAAAAAAAAATTGTTCCAAGACACTCTTAATGTCCTTCAGTCTTTGTGATTCGCAAGTCCCTGAACTCTTCCAAAGCAAATACAGACTGACAGACACATGAATCAAGAGTCTTCTCTAGATCCCATTAGGAGTTCAGCAGGAAAAATGATCAATTCTAAACTAATCACAGTCTTATTTTTATTCATGTTATGTTAAATGCAGTTGTGTACCTAAAAAAAGAAAGTCTATGGCAAGTTAACTGAAAACATCTCTTTGCTTAGATTCCAGGATGAATAGCAGCTAATAACAATCCTCAATACAGCTTTTTTTTTTCTTAAACACCGTTTAGTACCTAACAATGAACAAATGGAAAAAGCATTCAGAAAGTACTATCTTAGTTTAAGCCACTTGTTTCCTTCTATGAACTCTACGTGCTATTTGCAACACTGGTTTGAGAGCAACACAATCCCATGTAGGACAGCAAAACCAAAACCTTAGTGCCCATGGTAGGCAGAAGGCTTGTTTTCTCAACCAAAAACTATTACCATGTAATAATAACACCTCTAAGGGTTCAGGAGTAACTTAGCTATTTGATGCTGCCAAGCTCAACTACATATTCATATTTCCTTGAGCTTTAATTAGCCAATATGTCCATACATACATGCCTTCAAGGGTAAATTTATTTTAAGCACAATAAAACCAGAATAAATCCTTGGCATCTCCGTAGTCAGATGGATTAAAGATACTGCATTTATACAAACAGTTTTGAAAAGTGATGTACAACAAGCTACCCTTGCTATTCTGCGTATTGAGGAAAACATTCAGTACTTATGGGCGGTGATTTGGCAATGTGTGTCGAGAACAGAGGGGCTTCCTTGTCCTGTGCAGCTCAGCTTTGCAAATGAAATACCAGAGATAGGTGAAGATATAAAGCAGTAGCAGGGCAGGGGAGAGGAGGGGTGGGAAACCTCTCACTGTTAAGGAACTTACTGAAAAAAACCAAAGTGTGTTGCACTTCACTGACAAAACTCTCTTCTATTTTTTGTCACCCCTTCAGAGCCACAATGCCTATTTAGGACAGGAATGGGTTCTAGTCAGCTGCTCCTCAATAAAGTTGTCAACTAAGATGTAATTAGAATTCATCATTACTAGCGATGGAAAAAGTTGGAGAGCTTCAGATCATAAGATGGAATTCCTAAGGATTAGAAAAATCATCCTTTTTCTAAAGTCAGAGTAACAGAAAAAAACTAACAAGTAATGAGCTTCCACAAAATGTTGTATTTTACAAACATGCTTGGAGATTTCTTCTTTTTCTGCCATGTTTCATTTCCTGGTGGTCAGAAACACTCAAAAGTACTTATCTGAATCTCTTCCTTGTTCAGATGCACAAGAGGTTTAGCACTGAACGTGCAACTACACAATCCCATCTGGCTGAACCTGGGCCAACTAAAATAATAACTAAAATAATTCTTCAGAGTCCTACCCTAGGTTGTGATTACTGCTAGTCCTACAGATGATGGCTGAGCACTTGTGTGAGTGCTCCCTAAAGCCCTAAAGCCTTTCCCCTTTTTGACAGCTTAAACAACAGGACTCTGCTATCTCATGGATTGCTTCTAACATGGAGAGCTGTGTCAAGCTCCCAGGCTGGGCTTGGGTATATTAACTAAAATAAGGATATCAATGGGGTTTACTGAGCTCTTAGGCTGTTGCTATTCCAAATATGTCTTGGCCAAATCCTGGATTTTTTTCCTACCGGAAAGTGCTACACCATCTAATAAATCCTTTCCTTGAAGAGAAGTTAATTTGCTTAGGATCTACAGAGTTGTCACCCTACCTGAACCATGACTTTAAATTTTTGTGACCTGAAATGCTTTGTAATTTTATCTCTTTTTCAGTCCCTTTCCTGTGATTTATGTGGTCTTTTGCCTGACAGACAGGCTTCAGCAGGATCATGGCACCCAAATATAAGTATTTCATAGCAGTATTACTGTCATGCAGTCACAGTTTTCCAGTTACAGTTCCACACAAAGGTGTTTAAGTTTGGATGCCAAGTGTTCCTCCCAGTCACATTGCAGACTTCATATTCAGATCTTCAGAAGCACCTAATCTCACCTAATCTCAGTACATCCTGAAGTAAAGCATCCAGTTACTTGCTTTTTTACAATTTTGGAAACTTACAAGTCTGTCACCTCTCACCATAACTGGATGTATACACAGAGAAAAACAACACATACCCTCCTTCTTAGTACTTCTACACTCAGAAGAATCCAACAGATCACAAAGTAACAGAGGTAGCACTACACTATTCTTGGTCCTCCCAAGTGATTAATAATAGCAAATGCATGTTAAGATATGCCTAATATATAGTATAGCAACATAAATAGTCATAATAAGTAACATAATAGCAACATAAACAGTAATAAGTAATAACATAAACAGTAATAATTACTAGGCAAATATTCAATTTGCTGTAAAAAAAATAGGTTTTTTTAGGCTGAATGATATCCAGGGATTGTGATGTTGCTGCCATTCTACTATATATGATACAACGTATCACAAAAATACATGAAAATATATTGAAAATCAAGGGTTTTCTCCACTGATCCCTCCTGTCTACTGCTTTTATTTGCTGCATAACATTACAGTATTTTACTAAGTATGTTTTGCGAAGGTTCTTTATTATCTATGTCATCTGTTTTTTGTTATCTATGGGGTTTTTGTTGTTGTTTGATGAGGGCGGGCGAATGGAGCGCTGCTGTCGTTGGTGGTTTGGCTGGACAAAACCGAGGGTGGTGGCACGGCCATGCAGCAAGGTGGGGCAGGGACAAGTTGTCAACCGTGTCACTTAAACAACACGTGTCGGGATGGGCAGAGCCGGGCAAAGGGGCTTCAGCTGGCATTTTAGGAGGGTGTATGGCACTCCTCTCGCGCTTCTCCTGCTGAGCGCCGGCATCGGGCACCTGCCCCTCAAACACCCCTGTACTTTGCCCCGCTCCGTGTTCGCCATCTCTGACCAGCCCCACAAAGTCGGAGCACGAGTCAGGGGCGGCGGCTCCGGGTAACCGCGCGGCCCTGCGGCTCACGGAGGCCTTGACGGCCTCGGCCGGGCCGGCAATGATCCCGCCCCCCGCACTGCTCCGAGGCCACTGGCTTCGCACCCCGCCCGCCCGGCGCCGCTCCCGGCAAGTGCCGAGAATGCCCGGCCCGCCCCCGGCCCGCCC
>WBMZ01010924.1:85324-125690 GCA_013400975.1 Atrichornis clamosus | reverse complement strand
CGGGTGCAGGGGGCGCTCCCACGAGATCCCAGAGAACTNCCCCCACGGGTGCAGGGGGCGCTCCCACGAGATCCCAGAGAACTGCCATGACAGGGTGACTGCCCTGGAAATGGAGGCAGGGGCAAGGTGGTGGTGGTGGGGGGGCAAGGTCTGAGTTCTCCCGTGTTTCTCACGTGCCTAGTTGTAGTTTCCTCGGTGGAGGCGGCAGTGGCGGCAGCAGCAAAAGCTGGGGTCTTCAGCTGAGGCGGCTGGTCTCTCTTCGGAGGGAGGGAGAGAGAAGGCACAGGAGCCCCGGCCCCTTCTGGAGCCCCCCCACTCAGATGGGGAGAATCTGCTAGCGGTGATACCGCAGCGGACGATGCAGGTGTCCAGCGAAAACAGCAGGGAGGGAATCTCCCGGGAAACTGGGAAGCCAAAAACTCCCAGAGCCAGAGCCCCACACCACGTCTCCCCAAGCCGGGCGAAGAGGCAATGAGTCCAACAGGCTTCTTTCCGGGCTGCGGAGAGATTGCTGCCCCCCCTCCCACGCACACACCGTTCCCCACCTCCTTTTGTGTTCTTTTCAAAACCATATCAAAGACTTGGCCAGGGTGATTAACTATCCCTTTGTGTCTTGATCACTCGTTATTTACATACTGGGACTACACCCTACTCCTGCCAGTTGTCCCCCTGGCAATCGATTGAGGAAAAAAAAAAGAAAGAAAGAAAAAAACCCCAATTCACTAAGAAACGCAAACCCACCACACCACACTTTCTAATAATGGGTTCTTATCAGGCTCTGCTAGTTCCTCATATGTCCTCCAGAACCTTTTCAGAAAATTGATGCCACATCTGTCAACTTTCTAGGCCTCATGGCCTAAGACTGTTTCAAGTGAGGAGTTGGACGACATAGCCAGCACTTCAGCTTCTTCATCTGTGAGCTCTGGCAGATCCCTTGGGTGAACATTGTTCACTTGCCCTGAAGTATCAAGGTTTGTTTTGCTCTTGTGTTCCATAATTTCTTCTATAGTCAGTTCAATCAGACAGATCTTCTAAAAATGCCCCATAAATAAGTAAACCTTCTTAAGTTTGTCCACAAGGAGCACACTTTTCTTCTGTCATGGCCTTACCTTGTCTTCTACAGTGATAATCTATGGTTCAACAGACAGTCCAACTCCTGAAGTGTTTAAAAAAGGATTTACGAGATTTTACCCCATTTACAGGCTGTTGCTCATTCAGTTTTTTGGCCTGCCTTATTTTATTTTTACATTTAACCTGCCAGAACTTATGAATCTTCCAATTTTATTCACTGGACATAACTCAGTTATTTGAAGAATGCTGCCTCACTTTTAACGAACACCACCTAACACCTTTGTTTTGCCTTGCCAGCTTCCTTTCTCCACCTTTTCTTCATCTGCAGTATACACTAACTTTTTGTCACCAGTATTAAGGCTGGTGGCAGCAAAATCAGCCATTTTAAATTCTGCATGCTGTCAGATAGCAGAGAATGGTGTGTGTGCATGCAAGCTGAACTTCTGTCCTCCGAAGCACAAGTTACGGACTAGTTGCGCATTTTGATAGCAGGTGGACTAAACCATAGTGGCATGTCCTAAACAATTAGTAACAAGACAGGAGACAGACCCACCAGTTAGGAGGCTGATTGCAACCAAAACCCAGGGCTCAGGGCTAGAAAGAAGCTGAAGATCATGCCTGGATGAAAGACACTGGAAGTAGGTAAAGATCCTAGAGATGAAGGAGATGTGTGGAGAAAAACGTTGGGGGATGTCCAGTGACTGTGGCCAGTAGTGCTTGAGAAAGGCAACTGAGAGGAACTGCACAGCATAAACTGACAAATTCCACCTTGCCAGACCTCCACCATGTCCCTGCCAGGAAGGGAAGGTGAGATCTCGGGATGTAACTCTGTGGGGACAGTCCTGAAGATGGCATGTCCTCCCTTTGAACTGCAGAGGGCCCATTCTCCTCTCTTGTTTCAGATCCCTAATCAAGCACATGGAAAAGATGCCTTCATAATCCTACAATAGGCATAAGGGCTTGAGAGCTCAGTTATCACATCAGCCCAGGGGTCACAGTGCACAGGACTTAGTTTTTGCCAGTGGTCAAGTATCATGAGAAAATATGCCCAGGCCAGTTCTGAAAGAGCCACTTGTAAAATGCTTTGAGAGAAATGTTCTCTGAAGCAATAGTTTTCTGATGTTTTTTCTTTCTTCCTTTCACTTCCAACTACCTATGTGTCAGTCTTCATTTACAGGCTAGCAAAACTCTAATTTTTACTTCTGTATCAAATCTTTAATTCCTGATGCATTCTTTATTTTGTTCTGCCTGGTTTCTATGTATGGCCAACTCTTAGGCTCACCCAAAGGCAGTGCTGTCATCACAGCATCAGCCAATTCTGACACACAGGAGCTGAGCAGGCAGAAAGGTGCCGGCCCCAGCCCCTTGTGTCAGTAATATCTGTTTTCAGCAGCCTGAGGCAGGGCAAGATGAATTGCACCCTTCTGCCCAAAGCATTCTTCTTTCCAGCAGGAGCTGAACTTTTCCTCTATAACCTCTCCTCCTTCCCTGCTGCCCTTTTTCCACCAACAGGGACAACATGTCGTGCTGATGTTTTTAAAACCAAGATGCCAGAATATGCCAACACCATTAATCTCACCTTTTTCCAAAGGCCGTTCAGAAGATAACAGAGTTCTTCAGCCAGTGAGGGATGTGATTCATGACCTCATACCACCTGCTACATTCATAGAATCATAGAATATTCTGAGTTGGAAGAGACCCACAAGGATTGTGGAGTCCAGCTCCTGTACAGGACATCCTAAGAGTCACACCATGTGCCTGAGAGCATTGTCCAAATGCTTCTTGAACTCTGTCAGGCTTGGTGCTGTGAGCACTTCCCTGGGGAGCCTGTTCCAGTGCCCAACCACCCTCTGGATGAAAAATCTTTTCTTAATATCCAACCTAAACCTCCCGTGACACAGCTTCAGGCAATTCCCTTAGGTCCTGTCACTGGTGATCAGATTTCAACTAAGCCGCCTGGTTTCTATTGGTTTTCTGCTCTGAAGAAATGGCTGTTAATACCTTTTATTACTGTAAGGGTGGAGAAGTCGAAAAGGACCCAGGAACAGAGCCGTGATTCTCACTGTAAATACCTAACGAAAAATGTGGATATCTTTGTTACCCACATCCAGCTTCATGCAGAAGGAGTGCCTGGTCTGTAGTTGGGATACTGAGCACTTCATGCCAAAATAACAAAGACTAGTCAGCACCTACTGTACAAGGCCTGGGCTGTACTCCAGGATTGAAACTGTGGATTGGTAATAGGGCAGATGAACAGAAGGAGATAAACTCTGGAAGAAGAGCTGGTGTCGGAGAGAGGAATTAATAGTCAATCAGAGACACACTGACAACACTCTAAGGGAAATTTGGCAAGATGGGGTGGACATCCCAGCTCTGGTGAAATGCTGGATCTGCACGGACTGTAAAAATGGGGTGAAAGCAAGAGTTCAGTTTAATACTCAAGAATAGCTGTACAAAGCCTGAGAATTACTCAAGAACATTCAATGTTGTTATGCTTTGATAAGAACCAAATGACTTCCTTCTAAAGGTAGGTAGGTCATTAGATAACACAATTAAATGTGTATGACAAAAACAATGTGCCATACGTTAGAAGTAATAATTCAAGCTATTCATGTTTATTGAAGAAAATTAACTAACCGCTCAAGACAAAGACCTGTTCATTATTGTAGTCAGCTCAGTAAAAACACTCTGTGCATTATGCAGTGGAAAGAGCAGACAAAATATCAGGATATGAAAGTAAGAAATAAAATGATACTGGAAATGTAGTGCCAGTAGTACAGTTTCCCCTGGAAAATGCTGTTAGTTCTAGTCATTTGATCAGAAAAGAATAAAATTAAAGGAAGATTAGAGAGGTCCAGAGGTGGTGATGATTAGTCTGGACAGTCAGTCTGACTTCCATTTCAGGAGAAAAGGAAGTCTGGAATTATTTGTTTATGATATATGTAGAGATCTGTGGGAAAGAGGTGATATATTCTCATAGCAGTAGAGTCCCCTGTCCCTGCAAAGGCAACTGACTTCATTCAGGTCTCCAGACAAGTACAGGACACCAAGCTGACATGACAAGATGTGCTGATTGTCAGATCGTAACTGATAACTGGTTTGGTTCTGCTTCTGCCAAGGACACGATCTCTAGGCAGATGAGAGCTGGATCTCCCTCTGCCTCTTCCACTGATCAGTGCCCTGTCCTTGAGCAGGGGCAGCACTGGTGCTGATATGAGGACCCACGCATACATTTTGTCCTTCCTTTGTGAGAGAGAAGCAAGATCTCCAACAGAAACTTGCAGAAATTGGGAGAGGGAGGAACTCACATGGACTGCACTGGAAACTCCCTCACCTGCTGCTCAGAGGAAGGTGCTTGGTGCTTCCCTTGTCTCATTCTGTGCTGCGAGTGCTTAGTCTGCTCAGAAACTGGTGAAGCCTCGAGTTTCCTAAGACAAGGACCAGTTTTACTGCCTGTAACTGGGCTTGGTGGTCAGCTTATGTGGTCTTCGCACCAGCAACCACACGACACTGTTCTGCGGATTAAAATCTGCAGCAGCTTTGATGCTTTCTTGACAGTGAAAGGTGACAGAACAAACAAATTAATTGCTGCTACAGCAGTAGGAGCAGGTAACTTAAACCAAAAATGTCAAAGGCAAGCATTTCAAAATGGGACTTGATATAAAATGGGACTAATCTGATTTAGGGTCAGATTTACTACAGTAACATATTTACAAGGATGTCCAGAGAGAAATCAAAAGCACAAGCCTAGTGCATTTCACAACAGAGGCTGCACAAGTCAGGTCCAATGGAGATACTTTGGAAAAACCCATTACGTGTTTACTGGTGTTTGCAGATGGCTCAATTCCATTACAAATCTGTGTCTGAAATGTTTCTGAAAGACATGTCTGGTGAGTCACAGAGGTTCCCAAAGGAATAAAGAAATGATCTTGCAAAATTTTAGCATTGCATGGCTGCCTATCCAGACTGATTTACCCAGCAGTTAGGAGGTCACAGGACACAGTGAGGATGGGATCAGGATATTTTGTTTCCTCAAGGTCCTCCACAACTCCTGCTGGCTGTGTGCACACCTGCAGTTCTAAGTGCAATTGTCCACAGAACACCAGCCCTGAGCTTGTATTGTGTAATGCTAAGATGGTAGCAAAGAGCACATCTCTGAGGTGTGCTATGATAAAGAACGATGATTTCACCAAGTGTGGCCAAAGATTTACACAGGAAAACACCACACAAAATCCTGTCAAAGGAAATTCAGTACAAATGTATTTTTTAAAGTCAAACTTAAAAATGTGACCTTCAAGTGACAGTTCCATTTTTAACTGTAATTACCTTTTTTTTTAGTGGGAAAAAGGGGAAACAATTAATTCTGAATCTGTCAAAATGCTGGCTTGGACAGTGATGTTTCAATTAACTGCAGTTAGTGAGTTTGACTAACTGTAGAGTAGAAAAGAGATGACAAAATGCTTTTTACCACTAACATTTTTTCTTTTTCTGTTTTAAATTAAGATCCAGCTGTATGATGGTACCCCAATATATTTTTATGGCCCAAAGTATAATATTGTTCATTAGAGTTCAAAGGAATCTTTCCTACAAGCAACTTCAGGAATTAAGGCATCTGGAGTAGCCTCAGTCCCAGTTCAGTGCCATCCCAAGCAGACTTAATCCGACCTACTGACTGCAGTAGGTTTCTTCTGGGGAGAAATGGCTGCAGTGACAGCACCGGAGTCTCCCCTCCTTACAAATCCTGTGGGCACTAATTCAGTTCCTAGGAATCAGGACAAAAATCATGGTAGCAAAATGAAAAACAGTGTCTGTGAAAAACCCTAGATGCAGAATATACTGCTCCGTAAAATCAAGCATCCTTCTGGCTAATCTCTGCTCCAGTGATGTACAAGTGTAGGGCAGTGATGATGGAGGTCTCTGTACTCGACAGAATGGAAAAAATCCATGGGCAAGCTAGAGGAAAGGACTGATGACTGTACTGTATGTATGACAAACCCATTATCAGTTCAGAATTTAGTCTGTGTTCATTAAAATAAAAGCTCATTAATTAAGGAGTAATGATAGGTTGCTATCCTCATAGTACAAATAAAGCTCAAACAGCAGGATTTATTATGGTGAGCTCTAAGAGCACTAATCCAACACAGAACATCCAAATAAGGCTGCAAAACATAATTGCCTTGAAGAAAGTAGAACATAAAAAATCCTGGAGAACAAAGAAGAAAAAAATCACCAGACAAGTTAAGTTCCTTGAACATATTAAAATTGAAAGGTGTCTGTATGGCAGCTCCTCATGACATTAAAGCTGTAAGAGACAGCTAAAGAGGATGGAAAGTTAAAGAGAGAGCTAAAGAGGAGCAGGAAAGCTAAATTAATGACGTATTACTACCCTTGCTACCAGAAAAAAACCATGGACATTCTTATCCCAAGGGCACTTGTTTTGGAGCCATAATGTGACATTAACTGAGATAGAAGGTCCTTAAAGATAGATTAGAGAGCAGCCTGAGCAATTTAAATCGGATCTAAAAGGCTGACAGAACCAGACAGTTCATCACAGCACTCCACAAGCAATAAAAAGAGCACTAATACAGTAGGTTTATGATATACACATAAAAATGCCACTGGCTTTGAATGACAAAGTCAATATGCTATCTAATCTTACTCCACAGCAACCCCAATCCACCCTTCTGCTACACTTGCACGTGTAATACACTCCCAACACTGTGTCCAAAGTTCTGCTCAGTGTCAGCCTCTGCCACAGCTGCCAAGAAAAGACAACACTGTAAAAGGCAGGGAGATGTCCTCTGTAACTGAAGGCTGGTTAGCCTGATATCAATCCTAGGAAAAACAATGGGAAAATAAGAGTTTAGGGTTGAGAATCACTTAATATAAAACTATAGGACAGAAACATAATCGATGCCACCTAATAAAGTTTGAGGAATACAGATCTTCTTAAATCCAAGTTTGGTTGACGAACGCACCCCTTCAAAAGTGAAATATCTGAGTATATCTTTATACTTAACGTAAAGCATCCATTCATGGATCAAGAGTTGCCCAACAGATTGCCCAACAGAGGCACATCATCAGTTTTTGGGGAATTCCTCCAGCCTCAGTAAACAACTCACTGTTTCCCAATATGTTCATCAGTACTCTGGCATCAGATACAAAAGCGCTGCTGGGAATATTTGCAGAAAACCCATGGATTAAGGTAATGGTAAATAATATTCAAGAAAAAGCACTTCCTCTCAGATTGCTTTCAAACATCTGTGTTTAATACAGTGAAATTCAGGCTTGTGCATCAAGGCACAAGGAATTCAGACCAGGCACAGAGAGGGTACCACATGCTGCAAAGGATTACTGGCAACTTAACGAGACCTTTCCATTGCATGCAGTGGCACGGAAGGCTTCTCCTCCTACAGATGAGGAAGTAATAGGAGTATGCAAATGTGGGATTTTTTTCACTGTCTGTGCTGAGTCTGTTGAAGGAATACTGAATATATGCCAAAAAGAAGGATGAGTAAGTGGACAAGATACAGAACTAAAGCAGAAAACATACCTTATGACTAAAAGTCCACTCTGTTTAAATTATCAAGGTAAGACTGAGGAATAATTTGATCAATGTGCATAAATACTATATGGAGAAAAATGATGCATACTTCATCTGGACTTTTAAATCTAATAGAGCAAGGCCAAGTAAGGACCAATGAAACTAAAGGTCAGTAAATCCCAACTGAAAATCAGGCATGATCTGTGACAAGAGATGTGGCCTGCCATGGATCATACTAATTAAAAGGAAAGGTCTACTAGTCAGCATGTCTTTGGGGAAAATAAATCTTGTTAAACACAAGTTTGACTGTCAGACACAGCACTTCAGAAGTGAAATACCTAGGTTTTACATCTGACGTGAAGCATTCCTTAGCTGGATCACGATTGCTTACTTTCCTGAACATGGCATTTGTTTCCATAGCTAATTGTACAAAGGATTCCTAGCTGCACGATCATTTGGGAAGTTACTCCATTTGAACAATTTTTAGGTTTCTGTTAAGGTTTTGTGGAGAGAGGTGTTCTCTGGACAGAATAAGACAATTGTACAGGTACAATGAGAGCTAATTGTCAGTTCTTAGATGGTACTTTGTGCTGTACTCTGTATGTTCCTGTCTTTACCTACAGCCATGATATGAAAAAAACATTACAGCCACTTTGTCCAGACTCAATGCCATAACTGCTTTGGTTTTCACTTGTAGCAAATATAATGTGGATAAATCCATTGGGTCCAATGGCCCAGGGTGCTATGTACTAATGGTGAAGGATCTAGTGGCAGAACTCCTAACTGAGTAAATGATGCTTTAATGCTCTTGGGAATTCATCATACTGCACAATAACTGTTATGGTGAAGTATCTATCAGCTTAAGATAGGGCTCTTCTTATTAATTTAAGTATAAATTTAATACCAAATAATACATAAATAATTGTCCAATTATTAAAGCCACGAAGAGAGCCAAAGGTTAAAGTGCTCAGTGTTTTCAAGTAGTATAATTCACATATATTGTCTTGTGTAATCAAAGTTTGAAATATCTATTCTGAGAGGTGTTTAATGCCATCTCTACCCAGCTGTGCAGAGAACAAATCTGTCTATGTGTCCCTTTGCACCCCTTTACTGTCAATTTCTTCTAACAGCCCTTTATGGACCAGTCTCTTCAAAGTCCCAACAAGGTCTGGAGCTGCATCCTGCACAGAACACTGTTCATATTGCTAGGAAGAACTGTGCCTTTCCCTAGGCCAGGAGGAAGTCATACTGTTCGACTGTCAATTCTTTCCTTTTTTGGAACTACAGGATTAATTACTTCAGTCCTTGGGTAAGCCCTTTGTTAGAATGAGAACCAACTGATTCTGCACACCAGGTGTCACTTCTTTTAACAAAACCATGGTAATTCATGAAACCTAAGTTCAATGCTTATTTAAAACCTATTCAAGAACTACTACTCATGCAAAAAAAAAAAAAGGTCCCAAAGTTTCCTCTAGTCACACTGTGTTAATTGAACTCATGCAATTGTTTCAGACATTCAGAGTGGGCATGTGTTCCAAGCACAGTCACAGGCACCATCAATGGCCAACTAATGTTCCAGTGGATCCAGTTACTGTGTTTGGGCACATGTTCCACTTGGCTACTAGCTTAAATCTGTTTTTTTCCATTTCCTCTATCAATATAAGTTTTGGCCAACAAAGAAATCTCATGTCAAGACTTTGATTTCTACAACCTTTCATGTCACTCTTCCTACAGACATGGGCAAAATGCTTCAGAGCAAAGTATTTCTTCTAGTCTGGTTGGAAGATCACTCTTATAATTCTAAAGGCAAAATGGTCACCATAAAAAGTAATTTGTTCTCCTTCCTCCAAACTTCACCTGCTGTGTGGAGTTACACCAGTCCTTTACAGTGCATGAAAATTCACTTTGGAGATAAAACTGTGACTGGTTAGTAAAGCATCTGTGGCTATGGCTGACTACCCAGAAAGAAAAGAAATAACAAACTATGCTATGATTATCATGCCTTTGAAGTTAGCTTCAACCCCACCGTGGGATGAATGGAAATCAGCCAAGTCAGAGGAATGATTATAAAATGAAACTGAATTTATTATAAATCTGCTTGTTTCCTCATCCGGCTTTGTGAGTGCCTTTAGGAAGCTCCCAAGATGCCCTTTGTCACCAGTTCCGTTTGTGAGTAGCATCAGGAAAGGTCAGCCCTAGAAGAAGCTTTACATCCTTTTGTGTAACAAAGACACGCTGTGTCTTTGTAAAAGATACTGGTCTGACATCTTGGTAATTCAAGGTATTATTGTTACCTGAAGTTGCTACAGAGAGACATTATGTGAGCATCTCATGGAGCCTTCCCTAAAATTCCCACTATAGGCTGCAAAACTAACTTTTCCCCAGGTGACAAAGGTACTTCATAAATGAGCTTCATAAATATAAAAAAGTTCTTCTTTTCAAATACAGCTTTTGTTGTAAAGCATCATATAAGTGGTTGTATTAAAAGTGACTTTTATGAAAAATTCAACATGTTTGGGGGCAGACAAGAATACTGTGGGCTTGGTCATCAGGTAATGTGTACTGCCCCAATTCTTTACTTAGAAATTAATAACTATAACTTCTTTCCTCACGACAGAGAGGCTGTATATTTGCTACATGCAGTTCATTCACTCTACTTTTAGTGGCCTCGTCAGGGTGACAGTTTCCCAGCACATTTTCTACTGGTGAGTCCAGTTAAGTCTTTCTCCTTTTAGTTGAAGAGACACCTAAATAATACTCCATCTATTGTCTGCTTAGTTGAAGATCTCACAAGTGTTGTTCTCAGCTGATGGCAAGTTGTTATCTTCAAATTGGTGAATAAGCAATCATCTGTTATTGCCCTTGTGGGGAAACATCTGGATTTGCTATATTGACCCACACAGTTTCTCTGTGTGGCTCAAGTTGTGTCCCTCTCAATTCTGTCTCCCACAACAAAGGCACACCTCTTCCTTTCTGTTCACAACAAACACATCTCCAGTGCATTTGTAATGCAGAGTAGGTGAGGTTTTGCAGTTGCCTGACATTCAGCAGCTTCCTCTGTCTTCCTTGTGATTCTTCCCAAATGACTAATTTTCACACCAGTCATGGTTAATGGCTGTTCTGATACTGTTTAATTCTGTATACCACAAACCAGCTGTTTTTGAATTGTTCAGACAGGCCTCTATAGTTTAACAGACACAAAAATTGATTAGACAAGCCATTAGGCTCAAAGGTCTATGTCATCTAAGGCATCATTTACTTCTTTAAAGCCTTGCAGAATCAATTTCCAAGCAGGCAGACATGTCTAAATGTACAGCTGGAGAAGGCACCAATCTACTTTTACCTCTTCATGATGCACATCACCAGCACTGAGGAAGGAACTGTTGGCTGAGATGTGTGCAGGTATAATAAAAGACTTTAGTTGTTGCTAGGTAAAGCCAATTTGTATTTGTTTTTATTTTGTGGAAGAGCATATGGCAGCTTTGCACTAAGAAGTCTAAGGTCAATCAGATTTCTAGGCACAGAAAAATTCACATGAGCATGTCTTTAACCTGTGAACCATTAGCACTACACATTTTTCAGCCCGTGCACTATGCTTTGCCTTGGTGCCTAGAAGAGCTCTCATTTTTCACTCATGCCAAAGTTCACAGCCTCCACTGTTAACAGCAACCTGCAAATTGTCTGGGAGTCAACCCATGGATGCTCTGCTCCATGACCCTGTGACTGCACACCTTTGCCTTCTCAAATCCCTGGGAACCTATCTTCCCCGTTAAATGGCAATGCTTTTACTGCAAGAGAAAAGAGAAAGAGAGGCCCATCAGCTGCACATTGGCAGTCATTAAGAATCCAAATGAATGGGCAGAAACTGAGTGAACTCTGTCTGAAGAAAAGACAGGTCTTTCATCTTCTCACACAAAAACAATATGAAGTAGTAAATATTTCCTCTGAAGGGCAGATTAGTATTCCCTATTAGTTTTCTCCCTATTTTTTGCAGGACCACACAGTGTTTGAAGTGAGAGAGAGACACCAGAGATGCTCCTGTAAATGCTCAGAGGGGAACTGAAAAATGAACAGATGGACTTGTTCTTAGAAGTGACCACGGAAATAGCTTCATGAGCAGAGACCAAGAAAATGAAGGAACTTGAGGGATTTGAGAAATCTTATTAGGGAAGATATTACAAAAAATGGGCTTCAAAACCAGGCTGTTAACGCTGTTATGAAGAAACAGGTGAAAAATGCAGGGAATTTTGACAGAGGCAGCATCAGTACAGCAGTTCTGAGCCTGTATCCCATTTCTTGCCACAACTTCCCACTGCCATTCTGTAGCTTATGGGAGAGCTTGTGTTTGGAGTAGGCAAGTCCACGGACCAGAGCAATACACAGAATTAGCTCTACTCATACAGTCTCCTAAAATGTCACAACCCACCAGCTGAAGAGAGTGGGCATCTGGCAGCCAGAGGTATCAGAGATCTTTGGGAGGATTCTTTCTGTTGTACTATTTGCAGTAAAGCACTTTAATTCTTAGTGCTTTTTGTAGAATTTTGCCTTGCCCAAAAGTGTCAGAATTTATACCTTTTGTTCTGGATTGCCCTGCACCTTTTTGTTACCTGGACAAAACACTGCAAATAGAAGTAATTGATCTATCTTGTTCAATATTGTGCAGGACACAACCATGGCACATGCAGACAATACTATCTGCTCTTTGCAGGCATCTTGCAAAGGTGTGCATCTGGATTATCTTCTGCCTTGCAGCAGTGTAGATTCTTAAAACAAGACAGCTCAGTTTGCTCAGAGTAAGGGCAGCACAGACATCCTAATAAAATCTGCAATTTTCTGTAGAGTTCTGAAGTGCCAGCTTTTCCATTTCCAGATAAAAGACTCTGAATTCCCTGGAGAGCTCCGCAGGTGGATTGAGTGGCACAGTGTCCTCTGGGCACAGCCTGGAAGCGGTCCTGCCTGCTCACCAGCTCTGCCTGTGCCTGCATCTCTGCACATGCTGGAGAGCTTGGGCTGGCCAGTCCCATCTCCAGTGGGAATGGCCACAGCCAGCTTCACAGGCACTGGTGAAACAAAAGGAAGCAAGACTGGGTTTGTGGACAGGGTCTGTCACAGATCACTGACTCAGGTGGAGAAAATGAGTAAACAGCTTCTTAAACAAGTACCTATGAATTAGGAGAGATACAAGTTGGTAGTATTTCAGCTTAGGAGACAGAAAAATGTTGTGCTCCCCATGCTAAAACATACGCAGAGCCTTGTTAAACTGTAGATAGTAAATTCTTAATAGGAGAAAACTCAATTCAACCAACTCACAGTGATTCTGTGCTAGGCTGTCCACTTCAAATGAACTGATCACTGAGGTAAAAATGCTGGTTTCATATACAGACCCACACAAGCACCCTCTACAAAGTATATGGAACACATCTTCCAAAAGATTTGTATTATAAGTACATAAAATTAGCAATTAGCAGACAAGAATAAAAAACTCTTAATTTGTTAATAGGGTAATGACATTGAAAGGCAACAAAATGGAATGGTACATTTTTTCCTCTCCAGCCACCAACCCCACTGGTGAGGGCTGCTCTCGGCAGGCGCTCAGGCTAATGGAGCCACAAGTTCAGCAGGTTCACCTTATCTGTGCCACACAGCACCTGGTCGGTAATTGCAGACACTGTGAGCGGCTGCTGCCTCCAGACACAGGAATGGAGGCCTCCTGACACTGTCCTTGCTTTCTCAGGGCACTTTCCCTCAAGAAACCACTGAGCTGACTGTGAGAAAAGGAGCTGGCCATGACCCCTGTCAGAAGTACCACTGCAAATGAGACTGACTTTACTAGAAAGATTTTCTTCTGCCTTTCTGCCTGGTTGTCAGAAAACCAGTCTCTGCAGATGCTGGAGGATGCACATTTGTGAGGTGAACCCATTACTCCCAGGGCTGAGGAAAGCTTCCTAAGGTTAATGAGGCGCAGTGCCTGGTAGAAAGTAGGGGTGCACACACATTTGGCATTTACCTACTATTCACGTGTTTGATTTTGAAATGAAGCAAAAAAATGCACAAATATGCTTGAAAGCCAACACCATATGATGGTGGTCATTACAAGTATAGCATGTTCCTTTGTAGCAGGAATGTCCCTATTCCTGCCCACTCGTGTTAGTCCCTACATACTCCTTCTTGATGCTGATTCCCTCCTTTCAGGCAAGTATGTATATCCAAATGCCTAGATCAGCAGGATGCTTTACATTTTGATGCATATATCCTTCAGCACCAGACAAGCAACACAGAAATGAGCAGTCATTCTTCCCAGTTGCGGAATCTTCAACAAACACATTATTTTACTTAGCAATGGCATGAATATCCTGCTTTACTTTCCAAGTTGACAAGTCATAAATGCATGAAATAAGACTATGTTTATTCTGGACCATTTTTACTGACACAGTGAAAGCTAAATCTGTGACTTGCCCATTTCTGCCAGTATTTTCCTGAAAAGCAGAATAGCTTTGAAAGACAGAAACCTCAGAGACAGCCAGAAATTGCAGGATTCCTCTAAACCAGGGTCAAACCCTGCACTCATCAACTCCCAGTAAAGTGGTTTTGGTAAACCAAATCAGGTGCCTAGTGCAATGCAAATTTCCCATAAATGCCAAGACAGAGGCTTTTACTTTGATCTGACTGATGTTTTGACTTGACTGAGACTGCACAAGAATCAAACTGCAGTTCCCACATGTAAGTGCGGACTTGACATCTGCAGTTTGTGGCAAGGATAGCCTTTGTTTTGGTTAGATTATCCCAAAGAGAGGAAATTGCCCATGCAAATGGGGATGTGATCCTCCTTTTATTCATCTGTGTTGTTCTGATTTCAGGCATGCTTGGGCCCAAGCTTTATGCGACAACCAGAATGGGGCAGAGAGAATTTGCTACATATTTGGCATATCATCATTTGATAGTCCATGCTAATTGTGTTATTTAAGAATGCAGTAGATATTAAAACCACATAGTGAATACCACATTGGATAGCGTGATCAAACACATGGTCAGGTATAGAGTATTCATAAAGGATCAGCAGACAAAATGCCAGAATACCATCCATGTGCCAGGGGGCAGGATGCATTGAATGAATGGGTAAATGTGACTAAGTCATTAGTATCATTTCATCAGTTCACAAATACCACTGCCAAATCAAAGCAATATCTATTTTCTGCCCCAATAGCCACACATTACTTTCCTTCATTACTCAATCTGCTTTGGTTTGATCCTATATAAGCTTAAACCTGGGAGGAAAAAAATACAGCCTGTATGGAAAATTGCTGTGGGATTGCAAAAGATGTAAAGCTTGCCAAAGAAAATGAACTCTGAAAACTGTTTTCCTTGTTTATGTGTTCTCTCCAGACCCTCTTGTTTATGTAAGGCTCAATATATGATCAAGTTACCTTGCGTCAGCCAGGCTGTGGTAATTGTCTGTGTGTGCACTTTTGGCCTGCAGCGATTGCAAGAAAATTTAACTTGGTTTAAGCCCCTTTCACTGCAGGCAAACCTACCACAACTTACCTTACATTCCCTGCAGGGTGGGAGCGTGCACCAAACTCACACACAGTCATATCCTGAATCCCAGGAGCCTCACACTGTGTCTGAGACCCAGGACAAGAAAGGCACCCTAAAGGGGATTTGGGACAGCTTGTCTTTCTTTCTGCAGGTATATTGCACAGGCACAGGAATGAAGGACTTACCTGCCATGCCTCGACCTTTTTAATGTCCGCACAGGACCCGTTAGTGAAGAGTCCCTTCCCAGGGGTACAGGTGTAAATATCCTGCAAGGCATGGGCAATGGAATATACTGCCAGGTACACATTATAGGATATCCGCAAGTGTGTGTAGTCCATGTATGGTGTCTCCACGCTTGTGATGTTCTCATCCCCTGTGCACGGAGGCCGAAAGGCAGACGTTCCATTTCCAGCTCCCAGTCCCTCTTCATGGCCCTTGTGGAAGGAAGTTGAAGTTGGAGAATTTTTGGACCCATCAGGGAGGTAGCAGTTAAATGTCTCCTCCCAAAACTCCTTGGCAAAGCCGTTGTTGGTGGACTTCTTGGGATGCACCTTCTGCAGGAACTCACGAAAGCCTGGGATCTGTCCTGCCTTCAGTGCAAACCCAATGGTGCTGCCGATGACACGAAAGAACTCCGGCATGGCTATTAGGGAAGAGCTGGCCCAGGCTTCGCTTGCCAGCCAGATCTTGCCAGTGATGTTTCGCCTGACAATCTCTTTGATGAGAGGCTCCAGGTCTGGGCCACTGGAGAAAACAACAATCACTCTTGCTGTGGAGTTCTGGATGACCTCTACCACCTGCTGGATCTCCTCTTCGTCTGAGTACTGGGAGATGAGCTCACTAAAATCAATGCAGATATCTCTCTCCTCTGCTTCTTCCCGAAACTTTTCAATCCCTGGCCGGCCATAGTCATCATCAGCTGCAATTGTTCCCACCCAGTTCCAGCGAAAGTACTCGATGATGTCTGCCATGGCTGTGGCCTGATGCTCATCGTTGGGGATTGTGCGCAGGAAGGACTTGAACTGGTTCTTATTGCTCAGGAGACGACTGGATGAGGCATAGCTGACCTGTGAGAGCACAGCAAACAAGCAAAACACACCATAAAGTGAAATGCCTAGAAATAAATTGCCTACATTTACCTGGCATCACTGTCAGCCTGTGTACCCTCGGATGGAGCAGGGAGGGAGCTGAGCACCGCACTGGCAGCCACCTTTTCTTAGCCCGTGTTTGCACGTGATCCGCTCTGAGAATCTGCACGCTCTTGTAGCTGTGCCTGTTTTACAGAGGCACACATACAGAAGCAGCTGCTCGGACCTGAGAGGCTGGAGCCAGCTTGTGCCCACCTGCAAGGTCAAGGATCTGAGAGAGAGAAACAGGCACAAACTTGGAGGAATGGCAAAGATTTCTGCCAAATTCAGAAATAAAAAGAATGTATCTTGTAGATAAATGAGGACAATGCACATAATTAAGACAAAACACAGGCTTTCTCTGTCCTGAATCAGATATGAGACAGTAGGATGGTATTGCTATCCTGAATCTACTCTGTCTGTCTCTCCTTGGCTTTGACATCTGTCCCCATCCTTAAACAGGCTCCATCAGGCACCATATGCCTTTTATATACAATCCCTGCCAGTTGACGTAAGAAGAATGTGATGTATATCAGCTCGCTTTATCCTGCAGAGTGTGGCAGTGCTACTTAAGCAGTATTTCCTGATGGCTGGCCAGAATCAGCAAGAAAGCCAGTAGGCATTCCATGCTTCATAACCACCATGTGTTATGGTCAAAATTGGATTTTATTTCCTTTTCTAAAGCTATCGAGAAATATTTTATTTTCCTACTCAGAAAAAGTGCCATATGCTCTTAAGATATAATTTGAATTATCTACAAGTAGGAAGAAAGCCATAAACCTCAGATAATAATAAAGATCTGGAGAACTTCTAAAACTCATTTTAAGATTGGTATCTGAATTCTTTAGGACTCACTCTCATTTGAAAAAGTCTTCTATAAACAGTTCATTTTGTACAAAGTGGAAATTCACAGAAAACCGTATCTCCTCCTTAAACTCTGGTATTTAATGTTTCTGCAATTAGAAAGAAAAGGAGATGTCCTAGTGCAGTTTCAAGGGCCACAAGAGTAAATCCTCCTTGCACAGAGCTGCCCTCTCCCCTGGACAGGCTCTTGTCCAGTGCTACTCCCACCCCCTACAACCTGTTGCCAGGAGGTACAGGCAAGGTGTTGCACTGCCACACGTGCTGTGAGGGAACACCGAGGTGAGGTACTGAGAAAGAGAAGTCATAATGTTTTCAGTGTCCACATCAACAGAATGAGTAACGAGCCTTACATTGATTGCAAAATATACCTTCAACTCGTACTGAAATGCAGGGTCTAGTAAGCCTGGATTTGCTAATGGCCTTGTCACAAACAGTTGTGATAATTCTGCCCAACAGCTGCCAGGCTAAAAGTCTGCTTTCAGTTGCCACATTTCAACCACCTGGCCGAGATTTCATTCCAGAACCGAACCTCCTGACATCTACCCATTTCTGCAGCCTCTAGATAAGGCTACTGCCTCATAGGATAAACGTCATTCCCTGTTTAAAGGGGAAGTCTGAGAACTGCAAACATCTCTTATGTTCACTTGAACTCACCAACCCTTCTTGGCTGCCCTTGTTTACCTGGTAATGGGATGTGTAAATCAACAATACCCCATGCAAGGCCATCATGGCGTTTATTACATGCCAACCTCCAACACCACTCTGGGCAACACCCAGAGAGCACATATTGGTCTCAGCTTAAACCATTCTCGCCCTGCTCAGAGACCAAATGCCCAGTTTTTCTGATTCCTGCATGGGAAGCAGACTGATAAGATTCACAGACAAGATATATTACTGTGCACCGGACAACCAAGAATCCTTCCTTCTTCATTGGTGGTGCAAATGGGAATTGGAGCCCTGGCTGAAACAAAAATGTATCTCTCAGGACAGACTGAGAGCACGTTGTGACACAATCTTGCTCTAAGGGCTCTTGTGAGCTCTTGCACCTGTACTGGTTTTGGAAGAGGAACTGGAAATGTTAGGCTATACAAGGCAACACTTAAACGTATAAGGCCAAGAACCTTTTCCAAAGTTGACTTCAGTGCAGTAATCTAAAATCAAAAGCAACAACATTAAGCCAGCCTTGTACTTTGCTTAAGGTCTTGGCAGAGCAACAAGCCTCTTAAATGAAAGGATGGGGCCATGGATGGTGAAACAGTAAATCCTAATGTGAACTGGCCCCAGCAGAGTCAGAACGCAGCTAGAAGGAAGCTGCGACACAGGAACACAACATCACCACACAGGCGACCTCGGGACAAGGGGGGCATATCCATGTGATTTCACAAACCCTGTTTTGGATGCCCTAGGGCAAAAGAAAGGCAGGTCAGCTCAGAAGAAACCTCCACAACACCTGATCAGCACAAGCAACAACTTTACAAGTCACCTACTTGAATGGTCAGAGAAGCTGAGAGACTTAAAGAGTAGCTGGCAATGACTGAGCTCTGCCTTAAGTGGGCTCTGTGGGAGCTGGATGGGACTAGAGAGTCACCAGTGTGAAGTAAGAACACAACTAAGTTGTCAGGGCTGGCATCTGTCAATGACTGACCTAAAATACCTGTATTCACAGACTAACCCACTCTAGAGGACTCCAGTCCTCCTAGACTAGGCTGCTGTTGGCCAAATGGTGTTACTGGCTGCGCAGTAACCTTTGTATCTGGGGACTGCAAAGTGTTAGCAAGACACATTTCTACTGTAAGAACACCCCCTCCCCCACTTTTATTGTTTCTTTCCTTAAATTTCTATTGGAAATGGCAAAGATTAAGCAATCTTTGTATAATCTCTGCAGAGTAGAGGAGCAGACCACTTCTGCAACCTGAAGAAGTGAGGTGGAAGCATACCTGAGGTATGTAAAAGAGTCCCAGCAGATTGGCCACAGCGGTGGAGATGCCAGAGCCGGTTGCTCCCACGACTGCGATGGTGGAAGGGATATGTTCTGAGCAGTTACAGAATTCATCCAGGTTCAAGGAGTCTATCTTGTTCTGGGCCACAAAACTCAGTGTGGCCTCCAGGGCTTTAGAGACTGTATTGCAAGTGTCAAATATCCTGTACCCCAGGGTCATGTTGGGAAGGAGAGTTGGACTACTGTTTATTTCTTCTATGGCAAAGATCATAGCCTGGAGCCAGCGGAAGCCTCGGAAATTATACCTGGGGGAGCAAAAATAAAAATACAATAGAGTGAGAAGGAAGGAAACAGAAGAGAGGAAACCAGGACTACAGCAATGACAGCATGAAAAATTCCAGATACAAAAGGCAAAAGGAACTTAGGCTATTTCTTGCATTTTTACTAAATTTGGAAAGTTTTGCTTTTGTCTCCAGCTTTTACAGAAGAGGTGTGCTGATGCTATGAGGTTTAGTTCTGGTTTTCAACTTTTCAATTTAGGAGCTCATTCCAGAGGTAGTGAGGGTAAGAAAAACTTTCTAAGTCCCCTGGAATCTGGGAATCTCCATGTCTAGAGTGATTACTCTGGCCTGTCCCTTGTGCTCAGGGCCCTAAACCTGGGTCTTGTGATCCCTAAGCAAGTGCTCTGACTCAAAGCTACACCTACCAGGTTCTCTTCCAGGCTCCTCTGACATGTTTCTGAATGCAGATGGCAGTGTCTGCTAAGCCTGTGCTGACGCTGCCCGGGGTTGGGCTCAAGGATACTTCCAGCTCCTCGTGGCTTTGGGCAGGCAGAGCAGGCTGAGCCACAGCACTGGCATGCCGCTGGATGCACAGGTGCCTGGGAGCTCTGCTCAGTGAAATTTGGCCTCACATCACACACTTCACTTTGTGGGAGAGAGCACAGTCAGACTGTTTACACCAGAGAACAGAGATATGCTATAAATGTAAATCCTAGTGTGAACTGGTAACTTGTTAATTAGATATTTCAGTGCCTACACCGAAGGAGTCACTTTTCTCATTATTATGGTGCTCTCATACATTTGCTTTAGACCAACCTCAGAAGATGCTCTCAGAGCTGGCCTGTGAAACTGAAACTGTTTTTTGACGCCTCCTCTCTCCTCTAGGATGGAGAAGCTGAGTTTTCTGACTGTCTCACACCCGCGCATGGAGCTAACCCAGAGCTGCAGATTGGTGGCAAACGTGCTGCAGGAGCTGGGAGTCTCTCTGTAGGGCATCGATGTGCGGGCAGTGGAAGAAGATCATGCAGGATGATTGCTTATCCAAAAAAGAGAGAGACTTCTTTGTGGAAAGCAGCAGGAAGAACATATCTCTGATACATGTTATGATACATGTTATTCTGAAGTTTTACTGTGTTTTTTTCCTAAAAAGTTGCACAGACAACCAGATGTGTGCTTGTGACACTCCCATGTTTTAGGGTAATGCAGCTGGAATGGCAGAATTGCTCGTGAACTGAAACCTGCCCTTCCTTGGAATGCACTATGGGTCAGGATAGCAGTTAGTTTGCAGTTTTGTGCTCAGCTGCAGTTGAGAACAGGAAAGTGTCAACACTGTTACACTTGAGATGCACTGGGAAAAGTGGTGGGCCTCAGAACTGGAAGAGCCTGGGGAAATAGCCTGCCCAAGAACAGACTCTATATGAAATGGTAAGTGTTAGGTTTCACATGAGTTCCATTTTGAAATGCTTAGAGAAATGTTTCCATTACTAAGGTGAAGATTTTCTAAAGATAAGCTTCATGAAATCACAAACTTTCAATCTCTGAGATATATGACCTGAACATTTTTAATTGCCGGATTAAATTAATTGCTTCCAAAGTTGATGTTAGCTATATCTGACTTTTTCAAAGCTGAATGAACAAAGCCACATTACTTCCATTCCAGGAGATTTATCTGATTCATCTGGGATCAGAATTTCTAAAGATATCACATCTAAGGTTTATCTTTAGGTCTTGAAAACTTCATTTATTCAACTTGACTTCACCTGCTTCAGACATCTTTGGCCAACTTCCAAATGAGGTTCAACTCCGAGGTTGTACCTCGAAGACCAGTCAGCACAGTTTCAGTACAGATCTCTTCAGGTCAAAAGGTTTAAGGCCAATAAAAATCCTTAATTATAACTTATGACAAAAGGGACCCTTAGCTTTATTAGTATTACTCTGTAGCAACATGGGAGTGTGGGTTACTGATAGAAGTAATTCAGTAATTTAGAATTTTTTTTGCTCCAGTTGCAAACCATTAAGGAGTGAGAGGCAGCGAGAGAGCTCTGAAATAAAAGGGCAAGCCTCAGAGGGAGTGAGCCAGGGAGTGCTGTGTACAGAAAGATGTGTTATGCACACCACCTTGCCTCACGTGGTCAGTAACGCACCATGGGATAAATGGAAACAAGGAAAGGGTTTGTGACGCTTCTGTTTAAAAAGCTACACGTGTTTACAGGTATTTTTTATATTAATAAGATTTGAAGCAAGGAGCCATATTCAGGCTCCTCATGTGAAAGAGGAAAATCTGAACGCATTTTTTATATTTGAAGAGAAGACTGCTGAGCAGCTGGGAATTTCAAAGGTACCACAATACTACTATGAAAAACTTCACGCATTTGAGTATATGCAAAAGTAAATTTAAGCCTGCTCACTTTAAATTATATAGGTGAAGTATGACACAAAATTATTTTTTCTGCTTTACAGGAATTTGGCTTTATTTTTTTTAAATGCCAGAAGGTGGTATCTTCAGAAGGTTTCTTCAACAGCAGTGAACTGGATTGTCTTACCCTTGTCTTCAGATAAATATTTGGCCTTTAATTCAGTAAATGCGGACTATGGCCCACAATACACAGTTGCTTTTATTTTCCTTTCTGACATATACTCCTGCTTAGCATATATTTACAGCATAAGGCCTCTGCTTCAGGTTCTTGCATTTGGATCGATTTTATTTTGGAGGGAAAGGAGAGTAGGGGCTGTTTTCTGGGAGCTAGACTCCAAAAATATCTTTGAAATGCTTCCAATAATTTATCTCAAACTAGCCTAGGCAGGAGACCTGTGGTTCTCTTCACCTGCACCTCTGCTTATAGCAGTATCAGCAGATCAGGAGAAAAGGATCAGATGGGATGCACTCCCCACTCTGTCTTCTCTAGCACCTGACAGATCTTCAGACAAACTCTCATTCTTTTAACTGATGTAAGTACCGTAAGTACCATAACACAGAGATGGTCAGACAAAGGCAATGCTGCCAAACTGGTCTAAATGAAGGCAGATTCTTTCATTTTCTATGAATGGAAATTTTCTGGATAAATTCTCTCCCACTGCACTGTCAGATCCTAGGAAGGGGCTGCAGATGGGTTCCTCTTGGCTTGGTGTGCACATGAGGGATTGCTAAGAGCAGCCACTGATGCTGGCAGGAGGTCCCACCAATGCAGCTGACCTCCTGTGCTATGCTGCTGCTGTGATTAATATGACCAGTCACTGGAATGCTCTGTCAACCATGCAGAAATTTGTCTGGTAATTTCCATGAAGAAACAGCACAGGATTTGCTATCAGAAGAAAGCTCTCATTAGATATACAGAATATTTAAATAGGCATTTTATTTTTTATTTTCTTGGTGGAAAATAAGCAGCCTCCACAACTCATTTTCTGCCATATTACTTTACAGGTATGTTCTCATCATCTTGTATTTTAGCATTTCTGAGATATGGTGCTATGAAAAGTGGACAATAAGCTCTAAACAATCATTTAATGTAAATAATTCAGAGCCCATGGGTGTAGATAGGAATTTTTATTCATTACTCATTCCTTACAGGTTTTCCTTCTGATGCCTGTTCTCCCACCTGTCAGAGTATTCAACCCACTGATCTTTCTATTCCTACAGAGGAGCACAAACAGGGAGAGAGGAATCAGAAACAACACCTCCACAAATCCTCACTGTAATTGTCACATCTGCAGGGGACAGATGTGCAGCAGACCAGTTTGCTGGATACTAAATGTCTGTCAAATGGTGCTCAGGATGGTTTAAATGTCTCAGCTGATGTTTCAGAGAAAGGGTATGTAAATTAAGGGACACAAGCTCTCTGCATGGTTGAAGCTCCCCATAGCTCCATCCCCTGCTTGTTGGTGTGGTTTGGTTTGAACAGCTCTTACTGTCTGGATCCAGCAGGGAAATTGGTTCTGATCCTTGTTGGTCTCTGTAAAGAAATAATTCACAGCCTCATGTGTATTCATGACCTTCATTTATCACACTTGCAAGGCACTAAAGCAATAGAATATGAAGGAAAAGAAGGAGAAGGTGATGTGAAAGCTCTGAATAGAGCTTTGACTTACCCTCCCATATCTGACAGGTACTTATATTCAGAAATGGTGGCAAAGCCTGCATATGCCTTTTGATCACATCAGCACTCCTCTTTGTCTAGTGGTTGCATGCACATACTAATTTCTCTGTCCTCTCTAGATTTCCAGTACATTAATTACATGTTATTGCTGCTACTACCACTGTTATTTCTAAGCTATGCAAAGGGGAGACCTTCAGTCATTTGTTGGATTCCTGCGGTCAGTAGGTATAATGAGTTGCTTGCCACTCTTACAATCTAGGACTGTGGGTGAGGGGCATTATGCAGACCAAAGAAAATCCAAAATTAAAAAATTACAATTCAGAGGGTGAAAGGAAGAGAGAGAAAAGGATATAATTTCATCTAAGGGAGGAAATTTTAAATATCTTGTTATGCCTTCAAGTCTGCAGTGGGATTAGCAAGTTAATTAGAATTAAAATTCTGTTCTCTCAGATGGACAGGGACTCGGTGGGCTACAGAGTCCTGGAGCCACGCTCTGTGAAGTCCTGCACTGTGACGTGGGGACAATGTCTCACCACAGCTTCACAGCTTGAAAGCTGTGTGTCACAGTGTGGGACCTTGGCTGGACTGATGATCAGAATACTGGAATACTGTTAATCTCCCTGAAATCAAGAAAGGGCAGAGAAATCATGTTATGAATAGGCCTCTGGGGGTGCTGACAGGGAATGGAATGGGGATCAGGGCTTGCTGGTGCTGTGCTCAGCCTCTGCCTCCACTGCACACATCAGATATGCATCAGCAAACGTTTTAAGGAAAGTTGCTGCAACAGCACCTGAGGCATACAAAGGCAGGAGGTATATTTATATCAGATGCGGGATCCTCGATTGCTGAAAATAAACAGGAAACAAAACTGCTCTCACTTTCTGTATTCCTTTCTGACATTTAGTGTGGCAAAATCACAAGGATGTTTTCACTTTGGACTCTACAACTCAGTGTTTAAAGCACAAAGACGCATTTTCAGTAGCAACAGCACAAAGAGAAGAGAGAACAGATTGTTACTGTTCCCTTTTCCTTTCACTGCTGAGTTATGTATATAGTTTTCTGAATAATCATGTGCAAGGTGAGCCAGCTCATATGCTGAGCTGGAGAGAAAGGGGCTGTGTCACAAGAGCATGAAGAATGTGAAAACTGAAAAAGTGGAGAGAAAACTGTCCTATCCATTTTGAGAAGCTCTGTTTGGGAGCATAGGTATGGCACTGAACACAGCTAAATGTGTGGGAAAATGTCCAAACAGCACAGATCATGTTGAACTGTCCTCAAAAGAAAGGAAAACCACGTTATCTTAAGTTGTTTGATACTGAGCTCTAAAATAGACCACCCAGAGGGTTTCAGTGGGATGCTTAGGTCTTGTCTTGGAGCTTTTCATATGGTTTGATGACTTGCTGCTGCTGCAGCCCAATATGAGAGAGAGAGAAGGTGCTCCTTGCATATACTCTCCTAGATCCAGAGTGACCTGGATCTAATTTTCTTATGTGATATGACACACATTTTCCTAGGTAGTAAAGAGATTAAAAGCTGTACACAGCCATCTGAAAAGGGAGCAGGTATAAAACTGCTTTGTCTCAGCCTTGAAGATACAGCAGTGCTAGAGAAGGCTCAGAGAAGGGCAACAAGGGCAGCTAAAGACATGGGGCAGATTCAGCACATTGGTTTGACAAGGTACAGTCACATTTATGCTTCTCTTGTGGATTTTCCACCCTATGGAAGATTTTGACACTACAAGACCAGGGAGGTTTACTCTGTGAAGAAATTAGAACCTACTTTTTTTTCTCCCCCTCAAAATATGTTTGATAATTCCAGGCCAGTCAATTGCCTGGAACTGAGGAAACTCACATGTGATATGCTAGATTCTAGTGAATGACTTGAAGAATGTACTGGACTCTTAGAGTCAGCGTGCACAATCCTGCCACGCACTAACACCTAATCAGAGAGTCCAAAACCAAAAAGGATCACCATGGTTGTGTTGAGAGATCTCTGTACAACTCCAGCGAGAGGAATTTTCTGCCTTCAATACTGCTTAAAATAGAAAATCCTTTCAGGAAAAATATCTGCTCTCAATATGGCATGTACCAATAACAAGGAATACACATAAACGTTCCCATGTATTAATTGTCTCCATCATTAAAATCTGATGACCAGTCTGATGACAAGTCTCCTCAATCCAACCTCTTTTGAATTAAACTTCTTTTCAATTTCCTGCAAATGGACATTTTCTTGTAAAGATGTGTGCAATGAAGGAACTTCCAGTCATCTCTAGTGCCAAGCATCCCCTTGTTCCTTTTGTAATTTCTACTACCTCTGCAGCTGGATCGCTAACCTTAATTCTTTCTCCATTTGCATTATGCTATGAACTCACAGTTTATCCAGCTCCCTGAAGGACATATGCCACAAATGCCTGCCTCTTCCGTCACCTTTTCTCTCTTTTGCACCTGCAGCTTCTGGGTGCAGGGGTAGGAAGAACATGGATTTTATCCAGGCAAATTTCAGCTGGAGGATACCTTTGAGCAGATCAAATGCCACACAGAAGGATCTCCCATTGTGTCCTTAAAACAGCTAGTCTGGCTTTTCAGGATTTGCCTGTTTTTGGCAGTGCTACCTCATTAACATGCCTTTTGGCAACCACACACTTGTAGTACTTGTGGCGGAACATTTTCCAGTGATCCCTTCCAATAATGTGACCACGTCAAGACAGTCACCGAGGTTGACCCAGAGTAGACAGAAATTAAAGCTGTCTAGTTTGCAAATATCTGCATTGCCCTGCCTGCCAGCTGGACCAGGTGAAGAAGACAACAGAACTGAAAACATTCATTGCTTTCTGGCATTCCACTTTTAAAATGTTGCATTTAGGAGAGAAAAAAGAAATGCTGAAAAGCTGGCGGAGTTTCTTGCTTCGTGAAGTAGACATTCCACATACATTTAGTTAATGACTTTCCTGTGCACACACAGAAGAACCTAAAATAATTCATGCTTAATTACACTTGTGTGCTCCCTATGAGAGCATCTGGAGATGATCTCATAACCTAGATGGACGTGTCTTGTTCAGCGTCTCAGTGGGAAACCACACCTGAAATCTGTGAGCGTAGCAGGAATGCTGTCAGCCATCCTTCACTGCCATCTGCAACAAAACTGTACTAGATCCCCGGTCTAGGATGAGAGGTCCAAATAATTCCAGAGACACCATTTTTCACATATGATAACAGAAGAAGCTCCATAACACTGAAGTATTTTCCCATGCATGGTCATGACAGAATTCCACATGAATTTCTTGTATTTTGTTTATACAATGTTGCAGCTGCAATCAGTTTCTGTCACACTTTCCACTTGTTCTGTGCAGAGTTGTAAGGTTAAGAATTCCTCATGCTTCATCATAAAAATGGCTACACTTCAGTAATAAAAGAAATTGTTTTCATCTGCATTTCTCCCTCCAGGATTAACTACCACACACTTCAGACAAAACCTACATGCACTGTTTACACAAAAGAAAAGGACTGTGGGTGAGGAAAGCCTGGGCTCAAGTTTGAGACTTCATAAAAGTCCTAAAGAGACATTTATGTGTTCAGTAGGATTTTTCAAAAGCTGTGACCTATCTCACTTTCACCTATTCACTTGTTTAGGCAACTAAATTGTTTGTAAAGTCATAGAAGATGACAGGCAGAACTGGAAAAAAAATTTCTAAGCTATTTTGCCATGCATTACTTTAATCAAATGAACTAAAGGGCACTATTGGTTGTTTTATGCCCTTCTACTAGGAAAGCTAATTTTCAGATACTATTCAAATGTCCCCAGTGAATGGCCTGATCAATCAGTACATTAATGTTCTGGTAGCTTCGAGTAATACAAAGACAGCCCTTCTTTACTGTCTAAATATTGTTTTATGTTACTGTTTAACATACACTTGTTTTTTCTGATATTTACACCATACCTTCCAATTGCAAGCATCACTTTACAGACCATATTTACACAATTTAAAGTCAAGAAAGGTGAAGACTTCCCCACCAGAACTTATTATTTTCCATTTTACTAGCTTACCTTATACACTCCACTGATTCTGGTCTTGATTTTAGATCCTGGTCTTTAGCAGCCACTCCAAAATGAATGGGGAACAATCCTCCAAGAATAATGTCTCCCTTCTTCTGTGCCCGTTGGTTTGGCCCATAGGCAGCAGTGTTCCAGGTAAACAGCAAAAGAATCAAGCAGCAGCTATATGAAGTCATTGTTCCTCTTTTCACCAGGGGCTTATAGGATGCAAAATTGGAAAAGATGATGTAAGAAAGCAGATGTCTAAGCTTTTCCTTTCCTTAATACAGCACAGAGAAGATTTGGGGCACATGTCTGCAGGGAGATAAGCAACAAGGTGGGAGCCACAGTGCTGGTGTTCCTCCCTCTGTCTTCTCCATTGCAAAACAACAATTCAGCCGCCCTTCTTCCTTCATAACTGAAGCATCATGGAGAGCCCATCTCTGAGAACTGTAAAAGAAAGACTTGAAAAGTGATCCCAGCTATACACCAGAGCTCCACATTGCCACGATGGTTCTGCTTTGTCAAAACGACCCCTCCGTACACCCCCAAAGCTGCCCCCACTCAAAAAACCACCTGGGACTTATCACAACCTTGACAAAGTCAGCCAGGCACCCCAGAGACCCCAGCCACACCTCCTCAAACAATGCCAGGCGCCTGATTCTCTGTCACATACCTAAGGTGGGTTGCTAAATCTTGCTGTGGTTCTGTGTGACTCTGGTCACAGGAGATGCTGCAGAACCTACGATCAGTGTCCATGAACAGAACACAGTGTGAGACCTGGGTGGGCAACTGGAGAATAAGGAAGCATCAAATGCAGTAAGAATCAAATCTTCCTCTTGAGCAAATAACTATGATAATCTTTTGGTGTCAGTCCATCCCCTTCTTTCCATTGATGGTTCTTAACCATCTGGTTTGAACTAATCCTTGCTAAAAATAAAATAAGGTCACAAGAAAAAGTTCTTTCATATTGAAAGGGAGAATGACTTCCAGGGAAGCATTTTAAACCAAGATATTTCTCTATAATGAATCATGAAGGCTTGAAATGTTTGGTTATATGTCATTGAAAGCTTAGCTATAGCAGCCTTTGAAGCCTGCTTCCTGGGGATGAAAAATATTGCAGCTTCTCCATGCTCAATACATTTTCCCTGCAGCATGTCTACAGGCCTCCCAAACAAAGAACTAACTTAATTATGGCACATGAAAATGGCTATGGCTATGGCTATGGGAGAGGAGGCAGCACAGAAAATTCACAAAGAACAGCTCTTCAGCCTATTTAGAACAGGTCTAAAAGGTAGTAATAAAAATCTGGAGTTAGTCAAATTCAGAGTAGAAGCTAGGCATACATTGCTAATCCTGAGGACAGCTAATTTCTGAAGCAAGTCATCCAGAGTTTTCAAGTGCTGCGAACCTTTTTATGAGGATTACTTATTATCACTAAATGCACCTAGAAGGATTTAGTCTTCACCTAGGTCAAAAAAAGAGCTACTGCAGTGAAAAGCTGTGATCACAAGGTTTCTTCTAGTAGTCAGTCTTGATGACCATGCGTGCTGTATGAACACCAAGCACTTGGAACTATTTCATACATTTTTACTATAATGAAGGTCTGGATGCATCAGTCAATGAGAGAAGAGAAACAAAGCTCACATCGTTCTCATGTCTCTGTGGTCAGTGCACTTAGACTGCGGGGCAGACACTGCAGTTCCCTGTGGCAGGCCCACTCTAAACTATTCTTTGGCCCTGGCTTGAACAAGTGCATTTTTATTGGCAAGGGCACTAAAATCTTTGGCTAGATATCAAAATGTGTCTGGGTATTGGCACATGGCCCTTTGACAGCTGGATGACAGGACTTTTACCAGAACCAGGATTAGGAGGTGACAGAGCAGTGCAACGAGTGAGTGTCCTGAAGCATTTGGGTTGTGATCTTTCCTGGCAGCTGGATGGTAGTTTTGGCTTCCGCAGTGCCCAGCAGAAAAAAGAATAAAACACACATGTTTCAGCTAGGGAAATGTCTTTTTCCTCCTACCACTTCTGGCCTCAGGAAAGATATAAACGGAAGTGAAGTGCTGATACAGTGTCCTGAGGTGAGGGCCAGCACTTGGAGGTGAGACGTTTGAAACAGGGAGAGTAATTTCTGAAGAGACACTGCAAGGAGATGGGATGGCCTGACTAAGGCTATTTAGCCCAGCTCATCCCCTCCCCTGACTCCCCACCAGACGGCAGGGATCTGGGGGACTCTGACAGGCACAGAGATGGGGTCCCCTGAGCTGGGGCAAGGAATCAGGCAAGGGACTTAACCAAGCTGGGACGGGGTCAGTGGCTTCCCCATCTCCAGTGGGAAGACCACAGTCTGCTGATTTACTACTCTATCTTTCTGCTTTTATTTTAAAAATGCTTTCTTTTGCCTTCGGGGTTATTTGCTTATGAAAAAGGAAACTGTTTCCATCAGCAGCAGACAGACAATATAATTTAGTTTGCTGGGATGCTGTGGAAGGGTTTGGGCTGATGCTACTGAATATTTTGGAATCACTCTTCACCACCAGACCATACATGGCTGAAGTATGAAATGTAGAAAAAGTAAATTCACATTCTTATTTCTCTTTTCTCACAGTAAACAAAGTCAAAAGATCTAAACTGGTAAAATACAGTAAATTTTAAAACGTCATTTACAGCACTTAGTAGTCCAAGATGTCACTCAGGAGCATGACAGAATAGACAATGAAACAAAATTATTCATTCATGGTATAGGGTAATACTTGGAATCCCCCTGAATAATTTGTAACTAGTAGTTCTCCAGGATGGGACACAGAACTGAGATAACATCAGAGGTGCTGTCTGGGAACAAGATGGACTGTGTATATATCAAACATATCCCTGAGGCAGTAAACCGAGGGATAAATGTCCAAAGATGCACTGGCACAAAATGATATCCAGAAAAAGCAAAACCAAGTGTATGCTCAGCTCCTCGTAAATCTCAGTGTCAAAATGTGCAACTCTCCATATCTAAATGCTAGCTATAGCTGGGAAATCAAACTCATTTAATGGGAGACACGGGTCTCCCAGCTGCTTTCAAGTGCTCTCCATGCCTGAGGATGGAAGTATTTGAAGATACAGATTTCCTGATTAACAGTTGTGAGCTTGCTGCCAGTGCCCCAGATAATATCCTCTAGTATCAACTTCCGTTGTGGCAAATTTTCCTTCAGTTCTCTTTAATTAGATTAAGATTATGAGCCTCTTCCTTATTAAAGGAAAGCATTACACAACCAATGATTGAATTACCTGCTGATGTATGCTTCCAGACATAAAATTCAGCATACTATAGGTGGAAATTGTACTACTAAAAGAAGAAATTACTATGGACCCGCAGTTTTCAGATAATAAATAAAACAATTAACAAGCAACTAAATTAAGATGGAAGTTTGGAATCCATTGCTATTTTTTTCCTTTGCAAATGTTTTTACATGTAAAACATTATTTAGAATTAGCACATGGATTCTTTGATTATAAGCTCTTCAATGCAGAACACTTTTTCCCTGTACATATATTAAGCAAATGCAAATCCATAAGATTACTGAGGTGGGGAGGGATGGTACCCAGAGTACAGCTCTGGGTATTTGAAAGGTTGCAGCAATTGGTAGCATTTTGCAAGTTGAATGAATGTTTTAATTGTCAGGCTAAATCATGCAGAAGAGCCGGAAATGTTCAAGAAATCTTTGGGTGTTTGGGTGGAAAGCTGAATGGCACGCTCATGGCATACATTACTTATGAAGTACTTATTAATCAAACAGCAACCAACCCCAACTCCAAACAGCAGCTGCTCAAGTACATATAATAGCTGAGTTGGGGAGGATCTCAAGGGGCCATGAAGCTGCCCCTTAGCTAATGAAAGGCTCAGCAATAGTAGTGCAGTTCCTGGAATATTTTCTCTGAAACCTTGTGAGGAAGAAGACCTGTCAGACACTCAGGGCAGCCTATTTCAATGCTTTTCTGCTCTTAGCAAGCAAGTGTTTTCTCACATCTAACTTTAATGTTTTTTGCTGCAACTTAAGCCTGTCTTCTCTCATCTACCACATGCAGGCCAGCACCTCCCTGCTCATAACTGCCTTATTTGGGATTTAATTCACCTCCCCTTTTATTCCTTTTTTTTTAGACCAAGCAAATTAAATTAAACTTTTTTCATAAAGATGCTTTCCTGAGCTCAGATTATTCTTGTTTCATTCCTCTGGCCTCTCTCCAGCATGTCTCCACATTTAGTGTAGACCAGTGCCCAGAAATGGACACAGTGTCCTTGTTTGGCCCTTGCAAGCACGGAGCAAAGTAGCAGAATTACCTTGTGTGTCTTGCAGGCTATGGCCCTGTTTGTATATCTCAGCATAGCATTTGTCTTTTTTGGAACAGCATGATGTTCTCAATGTATGGTAGATCATCAGCCGAACACAAAGTTCATCATGTTTATATCCACAAGGCCATGAAACCTCACAAGAAACCTCACAAGAAATTGTCATTTTCCAGAAGCTTTTCCCTCACCTTCAGTTCAAAGGTAGAACCTGCTGAATTTCACATGATCATCCTGGATACCAACAAGGAATCAGCACGCACAAGCTCAGCTGAGTCTCCTGGGCGTTCAGGACATTTTTACAGCAGAGAGCTGGGGAAGATCCCTGATCATGGCCATGGTGGAAGGGCTGTCCCAGACCTAAAAAGACCCTTGAAATTCTCTTATAAATGCAAGGTGTGTGGTTAGATCGTGGTAAGGTTGGAGCCATGAGCAACACACCTGCCCTCAATAGACAAGGAAGAGTTTCATGTAGAACAGAAATCAGAGAGGATATATGTGGTCAACTTTGTGTACAATCTCATTGCTCAAGACAGCTAAAGAATGGCACTTCTGTGAAGTGGACAATGGACACAGGATATAAGTCTTTATAATTCTGAGACCAGACCAGACTTTTAGTGCTGAGGTACCAGGACAATATGAGAAAAGTAAATTGTTCATATTTGTCATCAGAACAGACAGTAGCTCAACCTTCTTGAACCTCTTTGCTCAAAATGAGGGATGAGTACTTCAAAGATGCAATCAAAACCAGAGTGCTCAAATGGAGGAGCTGTGCTTGCATTTTGTGGAATTAAACTGCTCCATCTTTAAAGAAGACAAGCGTTAACTGAAAATTTAGTATAAAGAATTTTTGCCAATGCAGAAAAAGGCAATTCTTACACAACACACTGTCCAAAAGAGGGAGATTTTTATCTGGATGAATAGGATGATTGGGAGATGGAATCTCAGCCTTGGAAAAATCTGGAGAGTTCAGATGAGTGTAGAGCAAAACTGAGATCTAGAATAATGACTTTGTTCTAAAAACACTACCCACACATTTGGTTTTGAACTAAATACAAAATAGGAATTCTAGAGCTTTAACTGAGAAAAAGATTTTACAAAATCATCAAGACCATCAGGGTCACCAGGACAGTATTTCCCTGCCCTGCTATTTGCTTAACGGCATGTTCTCTGTTGTAGATGGAATTTTTCTGGCAGGAATCAAGATGGTAATATACTATTACAGTACAGAAAACATATGTTAAAAAATGATACATTACAGTCACACCTGGCAAAAGCTAAGAGAGGGCCAAACCCACAGCATACAAATTAGCCACAGTACTGAAGAAGCTGCTGCAGCTCACAAATAACAAGACTGGGCCAGTTCAAATGAAGAAATGAAATGCCCATACACTTGGCACTGGGAGGAAGAGATTGCAGAAGGAAAGGTAGGCCTAAGAACCTAGTTTGGTCTTGAAAAACCTTACCACTTTTTCTAGAACAACATTCTCAATTCTCCAGGATAAACTAAATACTAAAAACAACATAGTAAACCAGGCAATTGTAACGTATGTAATTCTGCTACATCTGATATGCCCAACATTGTCAAGTTCATCCGAGAGTTACCATTTAAGTTTTCCGAATTTTCGTATCTATAACATTGTTTTTGTGTAGCAGCCATATCTTTCGCTTTTCTTTGCTAAGATCATGTACTGGTGTCCAAATAATACAGAAGCTACTACGAAAGAATGTGGAGTCACACCTTGATCTGTGTTTAGCACTACAAAATACCAGAGTGACAGAAATATGCCTAGGATATCAGTGCTAATACTCTGCTCAACACAGAAACTTGAGAACAAGGAAGCCTAAAATGTTAAAGGCTGATGTCCAAGACTCTGGGAAACTGTAGATGTGGAAAATGGAACCAGGAAGAAGTAGAACACTTTGCTTCAAGGAGTCTCAAACGATTCTGGTTGTAGCAACAGCAGTCAAAAGAGCATCAGCTCCTGACTGTTGCATAACCAGGTAAAAATCCAAAGCTGCCCACAGGCAGCATTTACCATGTGTGGATTTAATGTGGGATTACAAGGCCTCTGATCTCCTGCCCATTTCAGCACTGGCTCATGAAGTGCACGCAATCCCATTCCAAGCCATGTAGCTACTTTGGAGCAACCACCTTTCCATCAGGACTGTACCTGGCTCTGGCATTCACACAGCACTTCTCAAGTAACTTGCATCAATACCACATTCAACATCCCTGATCAGTGTGATTTGGGTCCTGGGATGTGATATCCCTCTGGGGAAATAATTCTGTGTTTGCTGATGGCAGGAAGCAAAAAAACCGTAAGTGGCAATAGAAAATACCTTGGAGACTCATTGGATGCACTCAGCGAACACCATTAGCAAACACAGAGCTGTAAGTGGTTTTTGAGTGGTGAGTGCTTGGTGGAAATCCATGTAGAGGGTGACCTATGTCTTTGGAGTAATTTCTACACAGGCGTGGCTCTAGGTCAGCCTGAGAAGCAGCTCCAGGGACCTTACAGGTGTCACTGGTTGTGTTCCTCTGAAGGGCAAGTGTTTTCTGCAATAAGAGCTAAGGCTCATTTCTACAAGACATAATACAAACCTGTGAAACAAATACTGGAAGGGAATAAGACAATTCTGCAACTTCTCGTCTTTCCACTCCTATGCCTCCTTCAGCACAAGTGTGAAAAGTCCCTGTGTGTACACATCCAAGGGAACACTGAGATGCATGAGTTTATCCAGGCATCCTGGACAAGAAACAACCCGTGACAAATTCATCAGGTTGCTTAATGATCTGCTGAGACATATTGAGGAGCTGCAACACCAAACATGAGCCATGCAGAGCAGGAGGGCTTGGAGGGATTTCCAAATCCTAGGGAGTTCCACAGTCACTGCAGCCCATCTGCAGACTTTTGGGAAGTTGCCATAAACCACCACTTATTGACTATGCTAATTTATGCTGGGAGCTACATGGGACGCTTGAGCAATCTCAGATTTAGAGACCGTAAGTACCAGGGAATCCATGTTTTCTAAATCTTAAAGCTGTCCTGTTAACCTCTCTGTATCCCAGATTCTGACCTTCTGTTGCTGGCCCATGGTTTGCTAACTTGATTGTTTCCTACCCTCCTTAAAAGCTTATCATTTTATCAGTTGTTTAAAGCAGATGAAAAGATGCCTTGGATATAATACCAGTCTAAAGGCTTCTTGATAGTTTCAGTGATTTTTGTCTTTATGTATGGGGGACAGTAAGGGAGACCCTTAAGAGTTGCAATAAAACAGGAGGTGAAATACTTTGCTAAGGTAATGTTTTTTTTTAAGTTGGTTTCTCTAACTTTCCTTTTATCTAAAGAAAGTTTCACCCACCATGAGTGTGGATTCCAGTGACAGCTATTTTACCTCACCCTATATTTTTGGGATGTGACTAGACCCTCCTGGACAGATGGAGAAGGAAAGCCTGGGGGATGCTCTGCAGAATGAAGACAATTTACATCCTTGTGGCACGGTGCATATGGCACTGGGATGTGGTTTGCAAAATTTGAGTTGTTCAGACTTTTGCCTGCAGGTGGAACATCCATGCATTCAGCCTGTGTGCCTTGCAGGGTACCTTACATTCCTGCATATTATAGATACATCCCTGCACCTCAAGCAAGCCTTTCCTCGACATCCAACGCAGGAGCTTTGCCAGAAAGTGTCATCCAGCTGAATTGTTCTTGCTTCTTGAATTAATCTCTTCTGTGTGTCTGGCCTTAGGAGATACAGAGGTGTTAACAGGTGCTGTGTTCACAGCCCATAGAAGTGAAGTCCACTTCACTTCTGAAGAATGACCCTGCACAGGTAAAATGGAAGTTTCTTCATCTTTCTCTGCCCCTAACCTTCCTCTCTTACAAGTAACACCTCTGTGGCTGACAAGAGGACTGAATCCTCCTAGCAAAATCCTTCCTTGCTCAGCATGCCCATAAAACAGTATGACTGTGTTATGCTTTTGCATCAGGCCACTTTTTAAAAGAAGAGCTTTTCTACAAGCAAATGTAAAGAGGCTTCAGTTCAATTCTTTAATATCAAAAAATGCCAATCTAAGAACACAATTTATGAAACTCTGTTCCTGTAGTCTGTCTTGCAAAGAATAAGGAGGAACTATTGTTGTTATCAACTCCTGGATGCTCTACACTTTATATTTCTCTTTAATTTTTGTCTCTCTTTCTTCTGTTTAGAAAATTCAGAAGGACTGGTCAGCAGGACAGGACGTTTTAAACTGCTTTTTTTTCTGTGCTACATCATCCGGCAGAAAAAAATAGAGGAGGGGTGAGGGAGATGCCAAAGTAGTCAGTCATTTTTAGGTAGTTAAATTAAACAATTTAAGGGAGTGTTATTCAAAAGAGATGTCACACTTTTTGGTTGGCCAGCATTAGATCTGCTGGTTAGCAAGCTGAAAGTTAAGGGAACATGAAATAATAGAAAAAGAACACTCGAAAAAGGCAATGCATAATTATCTTTCTGTATTTCTCTCAGGTAATCAACCAGTTTTTGATCATTCCTTTACAAAACAGCAGGAACCAATAAGCTCAGATCATGTAAATAAACCTGAGAGGAAGAATCTGGTTTGTATCGGCAAAAGTCTTACTTCCAAAACCTTCTATACTGCACCAGGATTAGGTGCAAGCCACTAGAAAAGTTAATCTGTCTGTTAAGTGCAGCTTTTAAATAAACTGGGATAACATATTTCTGATCACAACTTGGTGTGGTTTTGTTGAAAGTGGTGTTCTCCCACAGCTGGTGTGGGGAAGGACCCCTGATATGATACCTGCTTCTGTCTCCTGCCTGGCTGGGCAGCCATATGCCAATTGCTTTCTTTGTCTGGGACTTTGCTTCCCGACTTGCAATAGTGTCCAGAAATAATTTTAGAAATGTATTGCAACTATGCTTCATCTATGTCAACAGATGTCAAATTGAGTATCAGCTGAATCAAGGCTGATTCAGGCTTTTCTCTAGCAAAAAAATAAAATACAGATCTGAGAGACGAATACTTTCTCAAAACCAACTTTGCCAAATTGCTTACAAGGGAAAAATATATTTTGCTTTGCAATTTCTTTTAATTTTATTAGATTTTATTTTTAAAAACATCTGCGTCTGAAGTAAAATGCTTTATTTGATCCCATTTCTTCCCCTGCAGAATCCTCAGTGAACCAAACAATAAGGACAACTGTAATTCTGAGCCAGTTTCAACATAAATCCAATTCAGAAAAAAACTGTGTATGTGCTCAACTTTACTGAGACTTGTCTTTAATGAAATCTATTAGATTCTAAAAGCTTAGCATGTACTTTAGCGGTTTGCTGAATCAGAGACTAAAGTAGCCTCTGGCTGGTTGTTCCAATCTCATTTATACTGTTATTAAAAACAAATAAACACTTTATTTGTGTTGGATGGTTTCTTTTTACACTGAGTCCAGCGTGATTTATTAATAAATTCTTATGGATTTTTTTGTGGCCTTTTCTCCCAATTCTTTTTCCTGTGTTTCTAGTTCTCTACCGTCCCAGGTTGCCTTTTTTTCACATTTTCCCATTGCTTATTTTCTCTTCACTGTGATTTTCTAAACGGAATAATTATTGTTCCTTCTCCAGTTTTCTTCTCTCTCCTCCTTTCATTCTAATACCAAAACATTCTTTTCTATTTTTGTATTTCTTTTGCCTGTACACCATGTGTAACCTCTTCCTGTTAAAGAAGGCAGGACTGAACAGGGTCTCCAGGAAAGTAAAACAGATTCAGTGTAAAAGGAGTCTTGGAGAGGTCATCAGAAATGTTGAACTCCAGCAAGGGCAGAAGTTCTGCTGAACCCAGAAAATCATTAAAATAGATGAGTGATAGGCAGAGAAGAAACTGAAGAGCAGAACTGCAAGACTGAGGGGAGGTAACGGGCAGATGTAACAGGCACATGTCCCACTCTGGTCCTACAGTCAGAGAAGGCAAGCTTTGCTGAGTTCTCTTTGCAGAGCTGGCCTGTGCTAGCATGTCCCATGGGATGGAGCACAAGGAGGAATACAATACCGTATGGTAAGCACTGACCCCTGGAACAGGAACAGTGACCCTTATCCGCCCATGCAAGGCACAGGAAGATCAATGTGATACGCAAGGGCTTGTTTATCAGTTACGATTATTTATATTATTCACTAAGAAATGCTGGCTGGGCCTGTGGGGCTGCACTTTGCTGCTGCAGATGTCAGTAAGATGACACCACAGAACCATGACTTGGAGCCAGTGCTGGCAAGCAGCGGTACCAACGCAAGCAGCCAGCGTTGCTGTCCCCTAATCCTCCACCTGCCCTCGTCAGGAATGCATCACATTATTTACAAGTTTGTATGAAGCAAACTTTCCGTGATGATTCGTAAAAGATGGAGAGGACAAGTGTAAGCATTCTTCTGAATTTTTTACAGAATTCATCTTGAACCCTACAGATGCATGTTTTCTGCCCTGTGTACTATCAGAGGATGATGGAAATCGTCATCCAGTTCAAATCAGTCCATTTGCTATAAGAGCCTGCCTCAAAGTGATACCTGCTTCAAAAATGTTGTCTTAGGCAAGTATAGGGCTGGTGTCTTATAAGGAGCGTGTCTAGCTCCATTAGCTAGCAGTTGGTTAATGTTCTAAGCAAATAGGACGAAGTTGTGTGAAAAACAACCTTAATTTTATAAAAGTCAGCCCTAGGAAAAAAAAATCAAACACCTTAATTTTTTTTCAAACATTTCTCTCCACAACAGAGACACCTACATTCCTGTGAAAAAATATATATCCCTAAGTGATATTCCCCTATTGTAAATTCCCAGTCACTCTCCTCAGCTGATACAATCACCTAAGATACCACAATGTCACCTGTTATTTTTTTATTGCGTCACCATTGGAGGCCATCAGGAGCTCCAAAGAGCCTTCAAAACAGATCTTGAACCCTCACCTTAGCTTTCTTCTGCAAACTCTGGCAGTTTAGGTCGAACTGCTGTGATGATGCAATTAATCAAATCAGCCAGATTTGGCACTGAGGAAGACCAGGAGCATGGCATTTGCCAGGGAGACTGCCCAGCTGAAGAGTACACTCTTTTTAGAATAGCACCTCAAACAACTAGATCCAGAGGAACATGTCTAATAATGCTCAAGTGTGGGCTTCTTTTGACTACGTTTATCTCAACAGATATATTATCATGCTTTTAAACCAGAAAAAGGCTAGGAATTGTATCTGTCTCACTTCTGGATTCATTTAGCTGGTGAATTTAGTATTGTAGCTGATTCTATTACCATATTCTTCAAGAAGTTTGATATGATTTAGCTGGTAACTAAGGTATTGCTTAGAGAGTAAAGACAGAAGAACTCAAGTGAAGGTAAGGACAAGCAAAGCTATTCAGCTTCTAAAATAATCTGTATTCAGAGCAAAAGACTTAATCCATTCTTCCCATTGCACAAAAATAAAATGGAAAAAAGTGCACGTATTATTTTTCTTTCAGCATACAACACCTTATGTTTTTAAAACAGCATATGATGGAAAATTATTATCCTTTCTGGCAAAGTTCCTCTCTGAAATAATGCAGGAGATCCCAGGCTTGTCTTTAATGAGTTGAATTGCTAGGCTTTGTGTTCTCCGCCTTTCTAAATAGAGCATGTTCCCCTTGTGTTAGACATTACAACATAATTTTTTCCAGTTCATAATTTAAGCATGATTGGTGAGGGATACCAGAGCTTCAGGACAGGACAGAGGACCTCCTCCTCTGCATAATTTCCATATCCAGCACAGAGACTTCCCAGCTGCTTGGAAATAGAAGCAAATAAAGGGTTTGTGTCATGGAAAGAGTTGAAGAGCACCCTGCTTTATTGCACAAACTGGCATGATACAAACGACTGAAGGCCCTCAGCTGGACAGGGAGCCTGGATGCTGGAGTACCTACCAGCTGTCTGCCAGGAGAGCGGGATCGCCCAAAAAACTAGTATTGGAACCACTGGGAGACACAAGAAAGATTTCATGGTCTTCACAGCCCTTTCTGTCACACTATCCAGGAATCAGAAGACACTTCCCCTGTGTATCCCTGAGAAACACAACCGTATCAATTGACCACAATGTGGCCATGTCTCGTTAGCACAGCGCTTTTAAAAATAATATTTTTTAATTGACTCCCCCCTCGCTCCTTTTTGAAGGTGATCTTTCTGGAGCAGAAAAACACCTGGGGTCACACTCCGGTGAGCCCCAGCCACCTCGCCTGCCTGCCAGCTCTGCAGCTCGGCACGCTTCATCTCCGGGACGACGGTGTGACTTTTGGAGGCTCTATGCCTCATTTAGCCCTGGTAATGGCCTAATTGGGTTGGAAAAATGCAGGAGCAGGAGCGTGATAAAGAAACAGCTCTGCTGTGCTTATTTACGCAAGTGGAAAAGGGGAAGGGAAGGGAAGGGAAGGGAAGGGAAGGGAAGGGAAGGGGAGAAGAAGAGGAGGAGAAGAGAAGGGAAGAGGAGAAGAAGAGAAGGGAAGAGGAGAAGAAGAGAAGGGAAGAGGAAGAAAGAAA